>PVIR01000689.1:138705-157689 GCA_004026965.1 Petromus typicus | reverse complement strand
CCCGGGTTCGATTCCCCGGTAACCACATAACAATACTGGGTGTGGAGACCCACACCCAGCAGCAGCCAGTACCACATACCACAGTGCCGGGCGTGGTGGCTCACGCCTGTAATCCCAGCACTCGGGAGGCAGAGGCAGGAGGATTGCTGTGATGTGAGTTGGAGGCTGAGCTCAGGGCCAGCCTGAACCACAAAGCGAGACCCTGTCTCCAAAAACCTAAAAAAAAAAAAGACCATGTCTTTCCCCGGGTCCCTGCTCTGTATTACCTATAGGATAGCCGTTCATGTAGGTGTGATGCGGAGGTCACTGTGGACTTGTGCACCTGCTGGCCCAGCTCAGACCTCACTTTGACCCCAGTGACAGCCTCATTTCTCTTCTTTATTATTTGTTTGTTTGTTTGTTTATTTGTGGTACTGGGAATTGAATTGGCCCTTGTGCTTGCGAGGCAGGTAAGGTACCACTGAGCTAAATCCACGACCCTTTCTTCATTTTTTTCAAGTTTTTTGTATCTGTTATTCCTTCTTTCTTCTTCTTAAACCTCTGCTACACTCTGGCTTGACCCTCCCCTTGCTTTGGCAGTCGAGCCAGTGATTTCCATGTGGCCAAATTCAGCATTCATTTCCTTGTCTTGTTTCAGCCTCTGCTGTCAGCACCATGCAGGTGGTTGCTCCTTCCTTTGGCTTCTGGGGCGCTATCCTCTCCTGGCTGCCTCTTGCTGCTCTCTGTGTCCTTAGATAACTCTGTCCCCTTCGGCTGGCATCTGAGTGCTCGGGTACCCTGGGATCAGCTTGGACCCTCTATTTTCTTACACTTTCTTCCCACGATGTCCTTGTCCAAGGACAGCTGTGCTCTGCTGACTCCCACATATCTGCGTCCAAACGTCATGCCCAATCTCCAGCTCATGCATTCAATCTTCTCTTAAGCATCTCAACTCTGATACCCGGTAAGAATCTGAGTTTAGCAAGATGGCACCACCAGCTACCTTTGCTCACACTCCATCTGCAGAAATCACCTTTAGTTTATTTTCCCCTTATCTCCCATATGTAGTCCTTCTGCACGGTCTTGCTCATCTCGAATGTCTTGAGTTGATGTGCTTCTCACCACTCACAGCCACGTTCTGTGTGACCTACCTTCGCTGCTTGTCCCTTGATCTCTGGGCCTCCACTTCCGCCCTCCTGTATTCATGCCTCGGCGCTGGAGCTGCAGGGGTTTGGTTGCGTTAGTCCTCTAAGCCCTCTGAGGCTTTTGCAGCATAGTCAGAGTGAAATAAGCCGGGGTGCTCTATTCTGGTTGTCAAGGCTGCATTTCCATCTCCCATTTATGACTCTTCTGCTATGCTCACTGTGTCCCAGGCTTCCTCCTACCATTTTCCACACCAGCTCTCTCCCACCTCAGCCTTGATGTTAGTGTTACTTCTGCCAGAAGTGCTCTTTCTCGTTGTGTTTTTGGTTTCTTTCTTTCTTCCTTTCTTTTTCTTTTCTCTTTATCTTTCTTACTTTCTCTCTTTTCCCTCTTTATTCTCCTCCTTTTATCTCTCCCCTCCCTCCTTCTCTTCCTCCCTCTTTCCTTCCCTCCCTCCTTCCTTCCCTCCCTCCTTTCTCCTTCCTTCCTTTCTCCCTCCCTCCTTTCTTCTTTAGTAGTACTGGGAATTGAACCCAAAATACTCTATCACTGAACTATCTCTGGCCATTTTAATTTAATTTTTTAAATTTTTTAAAATTTGGGGACAGAGTTCTGCTAAGTTGCCCAGGCTAGCCTTGAACTTGCTCTTTTCTTGCCTAAATCTCTTGAGTGGCTGGTATTACAGGTGTGTGCTACCACAGCCAGCTTCTTTCCAGTTCCCTTGTACAGCAGCCTTTTCTCTTCTTTCAGGACTGAGCTCAAAGTCATTGCCTCCCAAAGGCCTTTGCTGACATTTTTCTGACAATCCCCATCCCCTTCTCTCTCTCCACCAGCCTCTCTTTATCCTGTTGTATTTGTAATTGAGTTTTCTTACTATCGTATATTGTGTATGGTCTGTTTTCTGTAAGAATGTAAACCCCCTGAAGGTAAGGGCCATTTTTCTCTTGTTCACTGTGACATGTCTGCGCCCTTGCACAGCACCTGCGGTGAAGGAGTATCAGTGTGTCGTGAATGAGTCGTTGAATGCATAAGCTTGCTTTATCAGTAAGGCAAAGAGCTGTGGGACCTCTCAGATTCTGTCTTCTTTTCTCAACTCCTTCCTTGTTCCTGTCCCTTCCCCAAGTCCCAGAGAGTAGGCTCCCACTGAACTGGCCAGTAGAGGGAGCCGAGGAATTGTTTGGCTCCCTGCAGTCCCTTCTAGCCTTGCTCCCTCCCTACTCTCCTCAGTTCAGCTTGGACCAGGGACAAGGTCCCCTGAGTGAGCAGCCAGGATTCAAAGGGGACTAGACCTCAGGATGGGTCCTGGCAGCCCCACAGTGTTCTCCACACACCTGCTTTCAGTTCAGCTCAACCCCCCTAGTTTGAACTGGCTTTTCCCCCACCACCACCCTGAGCTCCGTGGGTCCCCTGCCGCTACGTCTGGCTCCTTTCCTTCTGCTTTGGCTCTGGCCTTCCTGCTTTCTCTTCTCCCCAGCCTCCCCCTTCCAGCCCAAGGGCTGCTAGGAATGAATTTCTGACCCACTGCCGGACTCATCTTTGCTTCTCTCTGACATACAGAAGGTTCATTTCCCCTGGACATTGGCTCTGTGAAGAAGGACCACGGTTTTCTGGACGAAGACTCTCTGGGGGCCTTGTGCAGGTAGGGGCCGAGGGCCAGGTCTTGGGAGCCGAGACCCCAGCTTGGGACTTCCACAAGGAACAAGTCCCTGTACCTCCTAACAGAGGAGCCTAGTTTATTAACAAGGCTCTTCTTTGTGGCCATGTTGCTCTGTTTTCTGGGTCTGTGACAACCTCACCCAGTCACTCTAGCTAGAAAACCCAGATCTGAACTTGGTTATTTTCTCCCTCCTTTATATTCTCCAAACATTCTCAGACTCATTCTATCTCTACTTATGGCAGCTCAGTCCTTGTTTGAGGCTATACTGTGACTTCTCGATCTATCGGACTATTCTCCTAACCGACTGTCTTTGTATTCTGCTCTCGCACCCCTGGCATTCATCCTCTTTAGAGCCACTAGAAGAGCCAGCTCTTTAAAGTTCCAAGTGGCTGCTTCTCTGTGTAGAATTTGTCTCTGCCTGCATGCAAGACTGCAAAGCTCTACTAGCATGACACTCAAGGCCTTTTGCCATCTGCCTTGACATGCCTGATTGGCCTCAACCCCACCTTTTCCCACTGGTCTGTTTGCTGGCCATGTCTCTATCTTGTTTCGGACTCCTGTGAAAGCCAAGGGTAAGCAGTCCCGGTCCTTTCACCCTCAGAATCCTGTTTCTGTCTTCCGGGAGTCTTTTCTCACTGTACTTCGTCTCCACGGGAGTTCCTGGTCCCATCCTCTGTGTGACTTTGCCTTCCATCTACTCTGTTCTTGAACTCATCTCATTTCTGTGGTGGTTTATGTCCCTATGAGACAGAGGCCATAATCTCAGCACTGGTTGGGGTGCTAACGTGTTTGGGAGAGAAATTTTCGCAGCTTGACCCTATGAAGTATTGGGTGGGATCTTGATAGGCTATGGTAGGCCTTGGGGTGGGGACCCTGAGTCGAACACTTAAATTTTGTTGCAGGAGGCTGATGACCTTGAACAATTGTGCCTCAATGCAGCTGGAGGTTCATTTTCAAAGCAAGCAGGTAAGTCCCCGGATGGGATCTCCGGCTTGTAGCACTGTGGAGGAAACCCATGATGAGTACAAACTACTTGTGAAACTAGCCGCAGCGCTGCAGAATCTGGAGGGTGCAGGCAGAGCAGAATGGCCCGGGTGGGGATGTAGGAGGCCCTGGTGCAGCAGGCTGTGTGATGTTTTGGCAAGCCTCCAGGTAAAAGTGTGAGAACAAGTGTTCTAGCCACGGCCTCAGCCCCCCTCTCCCTTCTGCATTTACCAGCAACTTGACTTAGTGATGTCCTCTTCTCATCTGCTCCTGCTGCTTGGATTTTTTTTTTTCCAGTACTGGAAATTGAACTCAGGAACTTGTACTTGTGAGGCAGGCGTGGTGCCACTGAGCTACATCCCCAGCCCTACAGCTTGGGTTTTGACGGTTATAATTCCTTGAATAGATGACAAAGACAGAATAATGTGGTAGATCAGGGCCTCTGTTGTTTTGGAAGTCGGGATCCCCACAGCATCACCCTCACGTGGTGTTAGCCCTCCTGAGATGTTAACCACCTCCACTTCCAGACGTGGTTTTCCCCATCTCTACAGTGAATTGGGGAGCTGAATTGATATCCTCCAAGTGTGTTGCCAGCGCCACCTCTGGGAATGTAGGACTTCTGAGCCTCTTCTTCTCTGGGTACAGATTTTGTTGGTTTCCTCTGGGCTGGCCTAGGAAGATTGCAGACAGGCGGGCCAGCAGGGTTGCCGGTGTGCTGGTCTATATAGAGCATGAGAGCCAGGGGACCAGCTTGCTGCTCAGCCCCTGTTGGCTGAGTGACTCTGGCCAGGCTCCTTCCCCTTTGTGGGCCTGTTCCCTCCCGCTGCCAAAGAAGGGAATGAATTAGAAAATCAAAAGTCCCCTCCAGCTCTAGTAATCTTGTCAGTCTAAGTCTAAGGTTACAGCCTGGACATTGGGGAGGCTCTGTCATTGAGTCACTCACTGCGTGTCACTGTACGACCCTGGATAAATGATTTCCCATATGCATGTGTCACTTTCTCTCCTTGTGAAATGAGGCGTCAGATTCATGAGGTGACTGTTATCATACATCCGGACTGTGACTCCTGGCTTCCTTTAGCGCTTCCAGACCAGAAAGCAAGGGCCAGAGCTCAGAGGCCCCAGAACTTTGGAGGCAGAGGTGAAGCACAAGCTAGAACTCTGGGCCTGGGCCTCCTGACCTCTCTGTGCTGCCCTCCCCAGAATGAAGATTCAGAAGAGGAAGAGCAGTGCACCATCAGCGGCCACTGGACCTTCCAGCATGAGAGCCAGCCCTGGTCTCGCAGGGGCTCCTCCGACCTGCTGGCCCCACCAAGCCCTAGCCTGCCAGTGACCTCAAGTTGTGAAAGTGTCCTCACAGAGCTTAGTGTCACCTCGTTGCCGCCTATCTCTACGAGCTTACCAACCGAACCAGGGAGCCTGCCCTTGGTGGCCTGTGTCCCCAGCTCAAGTGACCAGCCCCTCCTCAGCCCTACCCAAGGCCAGGTGAGTCCTCAAGACAAAGTCAAGAAGCACCACACTCGTAGGTTCCTCAAGCACCTTGAGTCTTTGAGGCGGAAGGAAAAGCGTGACAGCAGACAAACAGAGATCCAGCGTAGCACAGTCACGTTGGAGAAGGCCACCAAAGCCTCATCTTTCCGCAGTTGCCGTGGCTTCCTCCCCTCTGGATTTTATAGGGCTAAGACCCAGGCAGCCCCCTCAGCCAGTGGCTGTGGCAATGAGACTCAGAAGGCCTGGGAGGCATGGCCTATGGCCACATTCCGGCGCCCTCCGAAGGTATACCGGGGCAATTGCCTGGTGCACGTGCCCGGGGACCATAAGCCAGGCACCTTCCCTCGCTCTCTTTCCATTGAGAGCCTGTGTCCTGAGGATGGACAGTGCCTGGAAGACTGGCAGCCAGGTAGGCAGTGGGGCTACCAAGGACGCCGGGGCTCCTGCGGCTCAACGGGCAGTCATGCCAGTACCTATGACAACTTGCCAGAGCTCTGTCCTGCTGAGCCTGTACGAACTGGGGCCAAAGCTGAAGAAGAGGAGGAAGGCGGGGACAGTTATGGCCACCTGGATGACATACTCCAGCAGGTGTGGGGCCTGCAGCAACGAGTAGAGCTCTGGTCTCAGGCTATGTACCCTGAACTGGGGCCGAGAGATAAGGAGGAGGAGGAGGAGGAAGAGGAGGAGACCACTTCATCAGTAGAAATAGCCACGGCTGAGGTTGAAGACCAGCCTGAGACTCTGATCCCAGCACAGGCTCCAGCTTATGGAGAGTTCCCAGCCCAGGTCCCAGCCCAGGCAGAGGTCCAACCAGGAGTCCAGGCTCAGGCCCTAGCAGATGCAGGACCCCTGGCACAAGCAGGAGCTGAGCCCTACAACAATGAGCAAGAGACAAACTCAGGTGGGGAACCCGCCTCTGCCTCCAGCATGTCTGTAGAAGAAGCACATTCCATTTCTGACACCGTGGCCTCTGCCAGTGAACTTGACAGTAGTGGGAACTCCATGAATGAGACCGAGGCTGCAGGGTCCCTGGCAGGACACCAGGCAGCAGTGCCCCGGGAGCGGCGTGATTCGGGAGTTGGAGCCTCACTTACCAGACCCTGCAGGTGAGATTGGGGCAGGGGCGAGGGCAGGGGTTTCTGTTTGTCCTCTCCTAATGTCTTAGTCATAAGACCCAGACGGTAGCTTCTTGGGGGATCGATGATCACCTCCAAGCAGCCAGTTCTAAGAGAGAGGCAGAAGGAGTATAAGGATTGCAAGTTTCGCACGTTAGCTCAGGACCTGCCCCGGTGTGGCCTTGAGGAAACGCAAGCCTCTCTTCCTTTATGGGCATTGGTTTCTTCATCTGTGCACTGAGGGTATTCAAAGAGATAGTCTCTGCCCAGCAGCTTTGCTTTTGATGGTTTCTTGGAGCGACCTCTCCACAGTAGTCTTGGAATGGACAGAGGATTGGCACTGCTGGGCCTGAGGTCAATGCCACCCTCCTCCCCAGGAGCTGCTTGGGCCCTGGGCAGACCTGGCAGCTGAGACTTAGCGTTTTCTGCCATGAGGCTCAAGCAGCAGCCCTGAGAGTGGTTTTACTGCCTGTGTTTTCTTTCTTTGGGTATAAATAAAGGAACCAAAAGGGGGCTGGGGATATAGCTCAGTGGTTCCAGTGCCTGTCTTGCAAGCGCAAGGGCGTGGGTTCAATCCCTGGTAACCACATAACAATACTGGGCATGGAGACTCACCCCAGCAGTAATGAGTACCACACACCACAGTGCCGGGCGTGGTGGCTCACGCCTGTAATCCCAGCACTCGGGAGGCAGAGGCAGGAGGATTGCTGTGATGTGAGTTGGAGGCTGAGCTCAGGGCCAGCCTGAACCACAATGCGAGACCCTGTCTCAAAACAAACAAACAAACAAAAAACCATGGACCAAAAGAACACACCCTTCTGTAAGTATTCACTCAGGATGCTTCTCAGGCCTTCTCTGCCCCCTTGCCTCCACCAGGAAGCTCCGCTGGCACAGCTTCCAGAACTCACACCGGCCCAGCCTCAGCTCAGAGTCCCTGGAGATCAACCGGCAGTCCGCAGGCCAGATCAGCCTCCTGCACAAGGGCTCGCTGCTGCGGCTCACGGCCTTCATGGAGAAGTACACTGTGCCCCACAAGCAAGGCTGGGTCTGGTGAGCAGCTCTTGGGTCATGGTAGGCAGCCCCCAGGGGTACAGGCAGCTGGAACCACCAGGCCCATGGAGGGGCGCACTGTGCCGGGGTGGGTATGGAAGAGAGGACTATGAGTCCTCCAGCCCTCCCTTCCGCATCTAGCCTTCACACTGCCACTGATGATATTGCTGAGAACTGTAGCTGTGACTTTTATGCTCCAGATAAATAAATAGTGGGGGCTCCTCCTGTCCAGACCCCTTTCCATCGCGACCTGTTCGTGTTCCGGTCCCGCTCACCTTCCTGGCTCTTTAGCCTGCCCCTCTCAAGTAGCGGAGTCTTACCCTGCGGTGGGGCTCGTCGCCCTTCTCTGAATGTGCTGTGCTCGGCCTTCCTTCATGCTGCCCTCTCTGCCTGCCATGCCTTCGCCCCGCTTCTCCTCTGGATGAAGCCTGCTGAGTAGCCACCTCCTCTTTTGAGCCTTCCCCGACCCTCTGGGTATGGTTCCCCTCCCTCATGGGTCTCCCTCAGTTCTTGGCTGACAATTGGCTCCCTGATTTGTCACCGCCTATTGACACAGTTGTCTCCTTGACAAGCTCCCTGTGTCTGTGACTCGTTCAGGCCAGGCCCGTGGCAGGTACTCAGTGGGTCTGGACTCTGAGCTGTGGTATCTTCCTTCCCCTTCACTGTCCCTGTCCCCTCAGGTCCCCAAGGCTGTAGACAGAATCTTTATACTGCTGTCCTTCCCTCCTTGATGTGGCTCTCCCAAACAGGTCAGTGCCCAAGTTCATGAAAAGGAATAAGACCCCAGACTACCGCGGACAGCATGTATTTGGGGTGCCGCCCCTCATCCACGTGCAGCGCACAGGCCAGCCACTGCCTCAGAGCATTCAGCAAGCCATGCGCTACTTGCGGAGCCAGTGCTTGGATCAGGTGAGCCCTGGGCATGGGCTGTGGAGAGACAGTTCTAGGGCAGGAGGCCCATGCTGAGGAACTGGGGGGAACTGACCCATCTCCCCTAGGTTGAGCTGTCTGCCAGAGCCCTCCTGTCCCCAGCCAGGCCCAGCCTGGATGGGCCCAGAGCTCCTTCCCCTTCTTAGAGCTGGAGCCCCGAGCCCGCCTTTGTGGCAGTTGCTTTCTGGCCCAGGCTCTGTAAACTTTATCTGCTCAGAGTCTGCTTTAGCCGAAGGTCACCTTTTCCTCCTTACCCGGAAGAAGCCATCTTCCTCCTTGGCCCCTAGGCTGTGAAAAGCCTTTGCTTTGGTCTTGGCATTTACCTAGAGCAGAGGGATGCTACCAGGTCCTGAAGCCCTAGGACAGGCTGTGCTCACAGTCCCCTCCTCTCCTTCTGCTGTCCTCTGTCCCTGTCCTGCGTGAGCCAGGTGGGCATCTTCCGGAAGTCGGGCGTCAAGTCTAGGATCGAGAACTTGCGCCAGATGAATGAGAACTCGCCTGACAATGTGTGCTATGAGGGCCAGTCTGCCTACGATGTGGCTGACCTGCTGAAGCAGTACTTCCGGGACCTTCCTGAGCCCATCTTTACCAGCAAGCTCACCACCACTTTCCTGCAGATCTACCAGCGTGAGTCACTGTACCCTTCCCGCAGACCTGCTCTGTTCACTGCCCCTGAATCTTAGAGCTTGTGGGGGATAAGCCTGGGGCCAGACCCAGGAACTTAGGAGAACGCTTACCATGTAGAGTTGGAAAAGCACTTGGAGAGACCAGGCTACTCCCCCAAACCCGCTATATGGAAGGGTAGATGGAGGCCCTAGACAAGGAAGGCACTTACCTAAGGTGACACTGATATTAGGAGCAGAGCTGAATTGTGCCCCAGAGACCTCCCAGAGCTGACCTTGGCTCCGCTGGGGACTGCTGTGCCTCATGCACTCTTGGAGGTAGGAGGTCTGCTGCCCGTGCCTCTGGGGAGGTAAGGAAGGCCCTTCTGCCCTGTCTTCCCTGCAGTCCTCCCCAAGGACCAGTGGTTGGCAGCTGCACAGGCTGCCACATTACTTCTTCCTGATGAGAACCGAGAAGTGCTACAGACCTTCCTCTACTTCCTAAGTGACATTGCATCTGCTGAGGAAAACCAAATGACAGCGGGCAACCTGGCAGTGTGCCTGGCCCCCTCCATCTTCCACCTGAATGTCGCCAAGAAGGACAGCCTGTCACCCAGGTGAACTAGGGGAGAGCATGGCAGGTCCAGGCCGGGAGGGTTTGGCCCCACAGGACATGGGGCCTTTGGTGGCTGGCACCGCTATTTTCCAGCCTTACCACAAGGGGTCAGCCTGACTCCTCCAGGGTGGGGCTGGCTAGCTCCTGTGGAGTAGGGCCTTTCCAAAAGACAGCAGGTAACTTTGTGGGCAGAACAGGCAAAGCGCCTCCTGGAGCTGGAGGACAGCCTGTCATCATGCTTGCCTCACGCGGTGGTGGCATCCCTCTCCTCTCACCTTCTCCCTCCAGGATCAAGAGCAAACGCAGCCGGGTTGGCCGGCCGGGCCCTAGGGACCTCAGTGACAACATGGCTGCCACCCAGGGCCTATCACACATGATCAGTGACTGCAAGAAACTTTTCCAGGTGAGTGAGCCCAGGTCACCGAGCCTGCTTATCAGGTCACGAGAACCATCAAGCCCGACTTTTGCCCCCAAGTCAAGAACAGGGCCCAAATGGACTCCTTTCAAGCTCCCCCTTCCAGTTGTCTCTGGGGTTCTTCATCTGCCTCACTGCCCTGAACATGAACCTGACAGACTGCAGGGGGCTCCTGCTCCCAAGGCCCCCAGCTTAGTGGGTGCGTTCCTTTTCAGGTGCCCCCGGACATGCTGGTGCAGCTGTGTGGCTCCTATAGTACCGCGGAGCTCAGCCCTCCCGGGCCAGCCCTGGCTGAGCTGCGGCGGGCGCAGGCCGCTGGGGTGAGTCTGAGCCTCTACATGGAGGAGAGTGTGCAGGAACTGCTTCGGGATGCTGCGGAGCGCTTCAAAGGCTGGATGAGCGTGCCAGGACCCCAGCGCACAGAGCTGGCTTGCAGGAAGGTGGGTGCTGCAGACCTGTGGCTGCCATAGGCCTGGGCAAGGGCATGATGCAGGCGAGGGGAGCAAAGGAATCTAAGGGACCAGCCGTAAGGCCTGCTTGGCCAGCCTCCCTGGGCCTGGGTTGGATATTTGGAGAAAGTGGATCTGGAGATCATAACAGTGAATGAAATTAATCACACACAGAAAGTTAAATGTTGCTTGGTTTCTCTACTATGAGAGACACCAAAATGTGTATAATTTGAAGAGCAAAATAAAAGAAATGGTAGGAAATAAGAAGGTTGACTGTGGAGTTGGGAAGGGGATGTGGGAAAGGAGTAAGAATGATCAAGGTGCAGTATGTGCTATGTACCACGTGACGTGTATGTGTACCAGCTCCCCAGGGCTAACACAATTATTGTGTATTGCAAACACGTACTACCTACAAAAAGGAACCAAAGGAGACAAAGGGATCTCTCTCAGGGATTACATTCCAGATTTATCTTCTGAAAACCCCATTCCAGATGCAGTGCTACCTTCCCTCCCTGTACCACCGTCCAGTTTAACTCCGTGCGTTTTCACCTTTGTTCTTCTGCTTATGCCACCTACCCCCTTGAACTGCCTGCCCCTAGGCACGACATTCCCACACCACTGTTAGCTTCTGTGTCATAGGCCCCTCTTCCATTCAGCTTTCTGCCACATTCCAGACTGGACATGCTTTCTCTCTGTGCCAGTCTTGGCGCTGGGCATGTTCTTTCTTAGAAGATAGGGACACAGGTTGGACCTGTAGGAACTATTCAGTGTTCATGGAGGAGCCCAACAGCCTTCCCTTGCTGGGCTGGAGTAAAGGGAGTCCTTAGTCCTACTGTTGGAGGCCTTGGCTTGAAGTTTTCCAGCCCTGATCACCACCCTGTCCCCACTGCCATGGCTTACAGGCACCAGATGGGCACCCCTTGTGGATGTGGAAAGCGTCCACGGAAGTGGCAGCCCCACCAGCTGTGGTATTACATCGTGTCCTACGGGAGCGGGCGCTGTGGGATGAAGACCTACTTCGGGCCCAGGTGCTGGAAGCCCTGATGCCAGGGGTGGAGCTGTACCACTACGTCACTGACAGCATGGCGCCCCATCCTTGCCGCGACTTTGTGGTGCTCCGGTGAGGGGCTGTAACTGCCACCCCTATGTATTGGGGGTGGGGGTGGGAGAGGTGGGGTGGGAGCCAGCTCTAGGAGTCTGAACGTGTGTTCTCCCCCCACAGGATGTGGCGCTCAGACCTGCCGCGTGGGGGCTGCCTGCTTGTCTCTCAGTCCCTGGATCCAGAGCAGCCTGTGCCAGAGTCAGGGGTGCGGGCCCTTGTGCTCACTTCCCAGTACCTTATGGAGCCCTGTGGCCTAGGTCGCTCTCGCCTCACTCACATCTGCCGTGCCGACCTCAGGTACCAGGCCTGCGATGGCCTGCCTCACCTCCTAGGCCCTGACGCCTCCCCTGTCTGCCAAATGCCATTGGTACTGGGGAGGGAGAACCTTTTCTTCCCTTTCCCTGGCAAAGGCCCCAGGGAAGACCCACCACTCATGTCTGGCTTCTTCTGCCTCCCCAGGGGCCGTTCTCCTGACTGGTACAACAAAGTCTTCGGGCACCTGTGTGCCATGGAATTGGCCAAGATCCGGGATTCCTTTCCCACACTGCAGGCAGCTGGCCCTGAGACAAAGCTGTGAGCCTCAGGCTGGCATTGCCCAGGTCCTCTGACACCAAGAGAGTGAGCAGGAATAGGACCAGAGAGGCTCTAGCTGCTGCCAGGGGCAGAGTCAGGCCCAGACAGCCCCAGTCATTTGCCCCACTTACTTCTAAGTTCCTTTGCACATACAGGGGAAGAGAGAGTTTAGGAGTCTCGTCTATACTTCGCCTGCATCCTCCCTCAGTATACTGCATTCTGCTCTTCCAACAGAGCAGAGTCATGCTAGTAGCATGAAAACCACCACTGCCTGCCACCTGCCTGTGAAGCTTCACTCGGTCCAAGGCCCCAGCAGCCCCCAGTAGGCAGGAGAATGGAGGTGGGGCAGAGCTCCCTGCCAGGCTGAGAGGCCAAGCCATCCTGTTTGGTGCTTAGGTCTTTCTCACATTGAACAGGAGCCTCTGGATCCTGCCTTGGCGGCCAACGTTAGCCGTGAGCTGGCTTCTCCAGAAGTGGAACTAGAGTGGATGTACACAGGGGCAGCAAAGAGGCCACTCCCAACCACTGTTCTGTTTACATAGATACTATGCCAGTTTTTACAGGGTTCATATAAGGTTGACACTGATGAGTCCTCAGTAGATCACATGACGATTTAGGCTCACTTGGGATGTGAGGGAGGGGAACCTTCCTTTCCGAAGTCTCAAGAGACCAATGAACCAGTCTCCTCTAACTTGGGCTCCACTTATCTGCCATTCTGTAGGGTCCCGGTTAGCCTTTGGCCACACATTGCCACATATGTAGAGTAAATGAGTTCCCTCCCAAGGCAAGCAGAAGCACACATCAGAGGAGAGACAAGTATCTGTGTCCTTGGCCCTCTGCCTGTGACAGCGGGCGGACATAACAGGCCCTCCGGGCCAGCAGGATAGAAAGACCATCTTTACCAGCTGCAGCTTGATCTCTCCTGTCCACTGACCGACCACCTTTGTTCATATGGAAATCTACGCTCCATTCTAAGGCGTGTGGGTGCTTCTTTCTGCTGAAAATAGCCGGAATGGGATGGGTTTTAGCCACTACTGTAATTTTTAAGCTTATGTTATTTGTACCTATAAATACTGTACAGTCAGAAAATATATGTGCATTTCTATGTGTGCATGTAGATACATAGACACACACCTGTGCACACACACATATATGTTATGATCTCTGGGTGGGAGCAGGGTCTGGAAGGCCTCAGAGTAGGACACTTGTGATGAGAGCAGAGAGCAGGTGCAGCAGGATCCCTCCCCCCGCAGAACAATAAAGCCTTACTGAAGACACATTTGGGCTCCGTGGTCATCTTTTTGCTGAGCCAGTGGGTTAGGGAGCAGGGAAGGGGTTAGGACTCTGGCCTGCCCTCTCCTGAGTTCCAGCTCGCTGCTTCCAAGACTTGCCAAGGGAGAGCTGGGGAGGGCCGCAGCTCTGAGTGATCCTAGGAGGTGGTTTGGGGGATGAGAGGCAGCGTGTGGAAGAGCCGAGGTTTGAGCATTCCATGATCTTAGTCACTTTTTTCGTTGATAAGAGAAAATACCCATCACTCAAAGTTAAAGGAGGAATGGTTAATTTTGGGCTCACAGTTTGTAGAGGTTTCAGTCCATAGTGGACTGGTTCTAAAGCAGGTGGCATGGCAGCAGGGCGTCGCAGAGGAGAGACAGTTCAAGATGGGCAAAAGGCAACAAAACCACCAAGTAGCAAGTGACCACAGCAACTCTTTCTGTCCCTTATATTCTATCCGGGCTGCACACCCTCAGGGTGAGTATCACTCCCACCCTGGAGGACCTTCCCATTATGTACAGTCAGAACTCTGCAAAGCCATCAGTGAACTATTTGAGTCACCCCAGACCCTTAATCCCAGCATCACATGATCTAGATCCAGCCACCTCTGAGAAAGCCACACCTATGACCACGTGAGACTCTATGGGGACATCTAGACACAAGCCATGACTCCAGGGTCCTGGATGCTGCCAACAAATATGATCTCAGGTGTCCCTAATAATAACCTTAGAGAGAAACGGGCCCGGCCAAGCTTTCCTTCCTTCCCCGCCTACACACAGCCCACGGCAAGGATGAAGAGTGGAGACCTAGCTCCAGGGGGCTTAGGGGCCTTGTTATACAAATCCACCAACCTAAGAGCCATCTGAATTGTTGAGAAGGACTCTGGTCCGCCTCCAGTGACCTGCAAAGTCTGAGGAAGAGCCCTCACCTTGACTTTGCCAAAGGAAGGGCTTTTCCTTTGCCTTCTTGCTGTTGCTGTGAAATTCCTACATTGTAAGGAGCAGTTGGAAAGCATAATCCCCATGAGGATCTGTATGGCTTTGATCTGGCTTGTTCCCTCCCTCCACAGTCTCACACATTTGGAAGGTGGTTGGATCAGAGGAGCTTGCGCTCCATGCACTGGTCCACTCAGCTGGTCAGAGAAGGCAGGTTACCGGGGGCATGATTTGGAAGGGTGTGTCACCTCCCCTCGTTCCCCCTCTCTCTGCTTCCTTGGCTGCCTTGACATGAGCAGCTTTTCCTCTGCTCTGCCCCTCTGCTGTGCCATTTTATGCCTTGGCGTCTGCTGACCATGACTCAGCATGAACCTTCGCTCCCCTGAGGAGAGGGTTTGGATATTGTGTCTTAGCTATGAGAAAGTGACTAAGACAGGATGCGCCCTGAGAGATGCATTGTTTGATGATGGAAAAACACCCTGAAGTGTTTTTATACAAACTGAAAGGGTACAACATCACTAGGGTATGTAACCCTATAGGACCGCCACTACTGTTGACTGTACAAGCTTTGGAGTTTGCATTTGCATCTCTTTAGTGCCATCAGTATTCTGGACAAGCAAGTCATATTGTCTCTCACTCTCCTGAGTCAGTTGTACCTACACCCTGGGTAAACAGATCAGAGTACCTGTCAGTTCCATTCCTCTGTCGCTTTCTGTTATCCTTCCGGGTTCTGTCATCCATGCATGCCTTAGGTCTGTGCTCACTGCTGTTGATGGGTGTGGCTACCCTGGAAGGCAGTGAGGCACAGCAGTGTGAACCAGGTCGCCCTTCACATTAGGAAAGCTAAACGGACACCCTGGATGTGCCTGTGGGTGGGAGATGGCATAAGCAGTGAACGGCTTGATGGGCACCAGTGTACATCTCTGGGTGGTTTCAAAGAAGGCATCAGAGGCCATCTGGCTCAGGCACCATTCCCTGTCCTGGAACAGAGGCTGTGATGAGGCTGGGGTTCAGCACGTTGATAATGGACGTCATGAAGATGACTATCCAGGAGGTAAAGTCACTAGAAGAAAGAGCTATGAGGAGCTGCTGGGGTGGCTGGAGAATATCCCCTAACTGTTTAGGGCTGGACCAGTGGACTGGCCACCGGGGATCAGGATGAACAGCGGAAATGGATGGGGCAGTGATTAAGGACCTGGGTCTGGGAGGGAGTAACCTGGCATCACCGCTTACTGCCGCTGTAGCTGCGTGTCTTTGCCTTGGGTAGTTGTGTAGCTGGTAGCCTGGGTGGCCTTATAGCACATGAAGCCAGCTTCCTGATCACAAAGTGTGTGCATGTCATTACTCCAGTGGGTGCTGACTGGTGCGAGCCTCAGCGTCACCGGAACGCCTGCTGTAACATTAATCCCCGGGCCTGTCCCCAACAGAGTTTCTGACTGAATGTGCCTGGGAAGGAGCTGAGACCTTGCATTTTTGACAAGTTATCAGGTGAGGACGATGTCACTGATTCAGGGGCCGATGATGTGAGGGGCCGATGATAACGACACAAGTCCCCTGCAGTCACTTTGAAGCAGCTCTTTGAGTTCACCCTCATTCCCATGCACAGTCACCGCAGAGCAGGGACACAGGGCTCAGCGGCTTCACTCCTTTCTAGCCATGGGGCTTACTTCCCTCGCGAGCCTCAGTCTCTCAGCTTTAAGACAGCAATAATGCTATCTAGTAGGAAGGTTATGAAGAGCCAACACTTAACAATTACTAAGTGATACATCATCTTCATGCTGTTGCCATTGTTGGTAACGGTACACAACTTGCTTGGTTGCACAGAACAGAGCCCACTGCTAGGTTTGGGCAGATAAGCTTGAGAAGGAAGTTCTGCAGGAGAGGTAGTCAGAAAAGTTGCCTATTTGGGACATCTGCCCCGGCCCCAAGCCGTATCACTCTTTAGTCTCTTCTTCTGGAGAGTGTCCTTCCAAGACTCCTCCGCTCAGACACTCCAAGCTGTGTTCCATTTTAATAAGACTGCTTCCTATCTTTCTGCAACACTACAGGGGCCTCACACTGCAGTGCCAATAGAAGCCAGGCAGGTAGCCAGGTAAGCAAAGCATGCTCGCTAAAAACTGTAGTGACTACAGAATGGACGCCCCAGCTAAACGAGTCAGAGGCTGTTGTCCTCTGGACAGGTGGACAGGTGAGTCTAGATCCAGACAGATATGCTTCTATTTATTTTTTTTTTTTGTTTTTTTGAGGCAGGGCCTCACTTTTGTAGTACAGGCCGGCCCTGAACTCACTATGTAGCCCAGATTAATCTTGAACTCTCCATAATCCTCCTGCCTCTGCCTCCTGAGTGCTAGGATTAAAAGTGTGAGCCATCATGCCTGGCTACACTTTTATTTTTTTCTAGGGAATCTACTGATTCATATGTTTATGAGAAATCTTTCCATTTTATTTTATTTGATTTTATTATTTGATTTTATTTTTGAGACAGGGTATCGCTTTGTAGTTCAGGCTGGTCTTGAACTCAGCCTCAAATTCACAGCAGTCCTCCTGCCTCTGCCTTCCGAGTGCTGGGATTGCACATGTGAGCCACTATGCCCATCACTGGGGTATGTGGTTACCAGGGATCGAACCTGAGCCCTTGCACTTGCAAGACAGGTGCTGCAACCACTGAGCCAAATCCCTGGCCCAAATCTTTCCATTTTAAATGATAGAAATTAAGTAAAAAATCTTCTAAAGATAAAATGCAATAGCCAAACATGCAAATATGAGAACCCACGAATTCACACCCTCTACTTCAGACCCATGTTCACAAAAAATGGTGCGACACTTCCACAGACAAGGCCAGCCATCCTGTCTTTGAGCCAGGCCCTCTGTGGCGTCAGGAGCTCCCCAGAGCCTCCCCACACTCACAGCATGGGCTCGTGATGGCCACAGCATGTGGCCTGTACTCAGACACAAAGCAGGAGAGCACATGCCCTGTGGAAAAGCTGCCCAGGGAGGTGGCACAGGCAAGGACGCTGGCATAGGGGAGAAGCAGCAGATTCTCAGAAGAGGAAATGCTGTCAGTGTTGGGCTTGCAAGTGCTCAGCGCGGCTAGCACCGGGGAACATGACAAATCCACAGACAGCCTTTGTGAGAGCTGTACCTCCGGTGGACAAGGGAAAACAGCCCACAGCCACACGGTGGTGGAGTCTGCAAGAAGGCACTTCTCAGTGTGCCAGTGCAGGCCCAAGGAGGCAGGAATCTCCTTAACAAGACTCTGACTCAAGCCCAGCCTCTGCCCCTACCTCTGGCTCTTCTAGGGTCCCCAGATGCTGCTTATTTTTTTCACATTCCCTCTTCTGTCCCCTTTGCTCTTCCCCAGCTCTTCCCTCTCTTCATTACAGAGCCCTTAAACTTCTGCCCCCCATCCTGTTTATTCTTTGAGGTAAGAAATCTCTCCAAGTGTTTCATAATACCTATCATACATTCTGGGCCTCATGTACTCCTTTAGTTTCTCATACTAGAGGGAAAAAACCGTATTTACACATCTGTGTCCTATTTATTTCACTTATGAGTATGTCCTCAGTGTACAAAGGGAAAGGGTGTAGGGAAAGTAAAGAAGGGAAAGAAAATATTAGATAGTTTAAAAAAAAAGGAAACAAAACTTATGTATATAAGGGGGTGGGAGTGGTAGGGTGGGCGGGGGAATGGGAAAAAATGAGAATCAAGATATGTCACATACAGTTACAAATTTTCAATATTGAATGTGGTCATAATGTATATGTAAATGTACCAATAAACTCAAAAATAAAAAATAAATCTCTCCAAGTGAAGATTCATTGTCACGTTGTATCTTGACAGCACAAATGAAGGTCAAGGTCACCAGAAGGGAAGAGGCAGTGCTGGGATGGAATCCATATGTCTATTGAGACCTAAGGGTGCTATTTCTCAAAAAAAATTATTGAATATTTACTGTGTACCAGGCACCTTTATAGGGTGCTGTAGGCATAGAGAAATGAACAAAAAAGAAACAAATTCCAACCTTTGTGAGGCTGGCATTTTAGAGGGAAGAAAAAGACAGAGAAAGCCAATGACGTAGTATGTTTCAAGATGATAAGTGCTTTGGAAATAATGGAGCAGGAAAAGGGAATGAGGAATTCAAAGGTGGGCAGTTGTGACTCACTTTAATAGGATGGTTACTTGCCAAAACTGAAGTCAGTGAAGACATGAGTTGTGTGAAGATGGAGCACATCAGGCCTTGGAGGGCCAGGTATAAAGACAGTCACAGAAGACAGCAACTGGGAGCCAGTGATGGCTCTGTGCTCTCCTAGTGTGAGACATGGCACTAGAGCTCCAAAGGAATTGTCTTCGTGCTCTAAGATTTGCTATGCAGTCCAGGTAGTATATACCCACAATCTCAGCACACTGGGAGGCTGAGGAAGGAGGATTGCCTAGTTCAAACCTAGCCTGGGAAACTGAACAAAACTCAGTCTCAAGGGCCGGGGAGTTAGCTTAGTGGTTCCGGCGCCTGTCTTGCAAGCGCAAGGGCCCGGGTTCGATTCCCCGGTAACCACATAACAATACTGGGTGTGGAGACCCACACCCAGCAGCAACCAGTACCACATACCACAGTGCCGGGCGTGGTGGCTCACGCCTGTAATCCCAGCACTCGGGAGGCAGAGGCAGGAGGATTGT
>PVIR01000689.1:106199-138605 GCA_004026965.1 Petromus typicus | reverse complement strand
GCGAGACCCTGTCTCAAAAAACCTAAAAAAAAAAAAACTCAGTCTCAAAATAAAATAGGAAGGGCTGGGGATGTCAGTGTGAAGGTCCTCACTTCAGTTGCCAGAACTGCTGATAAATAAATAAATGACTAAGTAAGTAAGTAGGTAGATATTTAAAAATTAACCTTCACTCTAAAACCCATCCCTGGTTTTCTAGATTCAGTTTCCAGAAAATATGATCAGGTCCCGTGGGTGAGAGGAAAGTAAGGAAATTAGGCATGGAGGCAGAAAGGTGAGTGTGGAAAACAAAAGTCGGGCTTGGAGTGTGACCTCATACTTTGTGTGGGTGGATCTGCAGATGATTTTCTGCTCAGCATCTGCTATGGTCTGAATGTGCCCCTCCATGCCCAGAGTTTGTACATTTCAGGCAATCCTCAAATTTGTATGTTAATTTGAAGGTTAATTTGGGATGTGACTGGACATGGGGTTGAGAGAGTAGGGCTCCCACAGTGTCATTGGTGGCTTTACAGGAAGAGGATCAGAGCCACATGCTGTGTCTCGTCAAGAGACGGCCTCTGCTGTGTGAGGATACAGTAAGAAGGCCCCACCAGATGTTCAGCAGGTAGTGCACTTACCAGCATTCCATCCTGAAGACCAAATACCTGAGAAAATCAACCTAAACGTTTATTTCGGCTCATGGTTTCAGAAGTGTCAGTCTGGTCATGTGGCCCTGTCACTTTGGACCTGGCATAGCACAGCATGGGGGTGTGTGGCGAAAGAGATCTGTTCACCTCATGGTTACTAGGGGGAAAGAGAGAAAGGAAGCAGTGACCTAACTTCTTTCTATTTGGCCTCGTCCCCTCAAGGCTCCACCATCTCCCATTAGTACGTAGGCTGACAGCAAATGCTGTCATGGGCCTTTGGGTGACCTACAACTGTGAGCCAAATAATGCTCTGCTATTCATAAATTACTGTGTCTTGGATATTTTGTTATCATAACACAAAATGGACCAAGATAGCATCCAAAATCTTATCTAATTGATGTAAGAGATTAAAGTAGGCAGAACAGCTGGGCAGAATCAGATAGTGTCATGAAACCTAGGGTGTATTCACAGAACACAAGGTCCAGGATGACACGGCAGCTCCTGAGCACTCTACAGGGAACAAGTCAGAAAAATGCTATTTTCAGTTCTGCATTTACGTCAGGTGCAAAACCAAGTGAGTCTTCAATAGGGCAGCTTAACACTGACACCAGTTTTTAATAGAACATCTGTCTGTCTGGATGCTTTATTTGTGTGAGAGAGAGAGCGACAGGGGAATTCCAGAATGACAAGGCCGCTCCCTGCTGCTGTGAGTGTTTACTGGCTCGGTCTCACACTGTGGAGTGCTTTTCTTTCCCACCTGTAATAAACATACATTCCAGCTATCATTTTGGTGTGTCTCATCTAATTCTTTGTTCAGAACACCACGAACCTGGAAAATATTCCCCTGGGAGCCATTCAACCAGTACCGTTTTCTTGGTGGGTCAGCCAAGAGGTAAGATGCCTTTGGGGATTTTTTTTCTTTTTCTTTTTCCTGTTTTTTCCTTTGGTTTTGTTTTGTTAGCCACATATTTTGGGCACAAATCAGATAATTAAGAGACACCAGAGTTAAGCCAGTCACAGAAGAGACCACGCAGGTTCTATGTGTGTGTAGCCTAAATTGACTCTGCTCCTTTTGCTTCCACACTTTTCTTCTTCCCAATATCTTCTTTAGCTTTCTCATTCTTTCTAGGGGAGAGGGGAAAAGATCTACCAGTAACTTATTCTCCTATTTAAGTAGCACCTACTCCAGATGGTCCCTTTTTGTCTTTGCCATGACCACAGTCTCATTTGTGTTTTTGCTTTAGATGGCCTTCTATCTCTAGCTATCCTTAGTAAATCCCTTGCTTCAGGATTCCATTTCTGAAACTTCAGGGAAGCCATCCCAATTCACCTTTCTGCCATTTTTACAACTGTCTTTGTGGACCACAGGAACTCTCAACATGATAGATAAGACTTGTCTCCTAAATGTGATTAGATACCCTCCCTCTTTCTTTTAACAGAAATTCAAGTAATTTAGAAACATGTGCCTCAAGACCTGAATCAAACAAAGGGAACAGGCAAGGAAGGTCAATCCAACTGTTGTGACTAAGCAGAAGTAAAGCTGGAATATTTTAGTCAGTAGATAATAGATCTGATCTTTGTACTTGGAACTGTCCAAGGGTTTTTTCCTTAAATGCTGAAAAATAAGCTTCTATCTTTACTACTTCAATAAATAATTACCAAAGTCATTTGTTATTGAGATAAGTGAGAATGATATTGTTTTTCAAGTAGTTAAGTGAAGAGCCAAAGGCTCCATCCTGGTCTTTAAGAAGTCATGGTTGCCTAAGGTGATGAAGAGTTCTAAAGAAAAAAAGAGGGACTGGTAACGAGATGCCCTCAGAAGGACTCCAGACCTAGTCTTATCTTCCTCTTCATAGGTCCCATGATGCACCCCCAGGGAACATCCTGCATATCTTAACGAAGTCACCATTAGGCTGTATCCTTAAAAATTTGGAAAAAATTTGACCCTGGCTATCTAAGAAAAAACATCTTATCTCCTATTACAATACTACTTCGATCCAGTATGAGCAGGAGATGGCAAAAGGCACAGTATTCTTCAGCTAGATCTTTTCTGCAAAAGGCAAGAAAAGTACTTTGAAATCCTTTATGTTTAAGCTTTTATGGCTCTTTATCAGAAACCACTCTTCTGCGAAGGCCCAAGAGATATAATACTTACAGAAGCCCCTGAAGAGGTGGATATCATTGATAGTCCTATCCTTAGACTCCCCACAGCTGCCTCCTTGGAGGATATGGGTCTCCTCTACTTGTTTCATGAATGACATCACAATGGCAGCAAAAGATATCACTAGGCCGGTAAATCAGTCCCACCCTCTTCAAGTGACTCAGAAATTCCATCAGGGGCTAGTTCCCCAGAGAGTACTAATATTTTCCAGCTCCCTCCTTGTGCTCCTCAGACAGCTTTAAGCCTCACACGACATACTTAAAGTGGAATGTCATACTCTTCCAATTCTGAGGTCATCCTGCCCCCAAGAGAGGTAGAGATGACTACTAAAGTCCAGGCTCCTTTTTCAATGACTGATACTCAACAATGCAAAGAACATTTAGACCAGTTTTTAGAAGACCCTAGTAGGTTTTCAGATGACTTTCAAACTTTGATCCTTGCTTTTGACCTCTCATGGTGAAATGTCCAGTTTGTCTTGACCATTTTCTGTGCCCCAAATGAAAGAGAAATAATACTAGAAGAGGCTAGGAGATATGCAGATGCCTCAGATGAACATTACGCTATAGAAAGAGAAAAGAATCTTCCCAGAGAGATTACTGTCCCTCTGACAAAACCAAATGAGCACTTTAATACTTAGGCTGGACTAGACAGAAGGTCTAAAGTGATAACTGCTCTTATCATGGGAATAAAAGATGTATTAAGAAATCTGTTCATTATGAAAAGTTACATAGAGCAAAAAGGAAAACCAGCTCTTTCACAGCCAATTAATAGAAGCTGTCCATAAATATGTAAACTTAGATCCAACTTCCAAGAAAGGACAGGCACTAATGGGACAGCATTTTATTAGTCAAGCCCAGATACTTGGCACAAATTACACAAACTTCAGATGGGCCTCGAGATCCTTTTGACTCAGTTGCTAGACACAGCCTTTTCTGTATTCAATAATCAGGATTTGGAGGAGAATAAAAAGGAGAGGAATTGAGAAAAAAGGCAGGCCAAAATTGTGATTGTTGAAATTGGCAATGCTTTAGGCACATCCAAGTCATCCAAGGGAAAGTCTAGGGCCACTGAAGTAAAGAGTTCCTGTTTTAAATGCAAGGACACTGGACAGTGGCATGCAACTGTCCTAAGCAATTTCCCAGGCCCTGCCATAATGGGAGCACAGAGCTTCTGTACTTCTGTTTTCACACATCAGTTCAAAGGCCAAATGTTCAGCCATGAGTTTTTACTTGTCCTACAGTTCCCTACTTGCTCACTAGGAAGAAATTTACTAATAGAACTGGGGGTAGTTCTCTGAATCTGGCAAAGACCAAAGCAGATTTTACCTGTTGAGACATCAGACCTCTCTGACCTAATTTAGTCAACAAGTAAGTGCTGTTGCATGATATAATGGAATACAGTGGTACCTCAGTTTACAGACTTAATTTGTTTTACCATTTTGGAGAAGATAGCTGCATTTGAGTTTGTGTAGAGAAGTTAGCCATGGTTGTTTGTAACCCAATGTGGAGTTTGGGAATGGAAGCCAAATTTTGCCAAATGCTTTTGTTTGTGAACTGAACTATTAGCACACAGAGGCATTCGGGGACTGAGGTACCTGGGAGGGCAAATTTCAGCAATGCTGGCAGTTATAAAACTAAAAGAACCCAGTCAATTTCCCAACCAAAAACAATATGCAATCAAAGAAGAAGCACATAAAGACTTCCAGCCTCTCATACACCAGTCTCTCAGGCATGGACTTGTGTGGTCTTGTCAGATCTCTGTTAGTAGTCCTGTTCTCCCTGTAGTGAAACTTTCAGAAGAATGTCTAATGGGACAAGACCTCTACCTCATTAATGAAGCAAAAATCCCAATCCTCCCTCTAGCAGTAAATTCATTTATAGACTTCTCTCAAATTCCAAGAGACACAAATTTATTTCATCTTGGACTTCAAAGATGCTTTCTTTTCTATTTTTTCCCATCTACTCTCAGCTTTCATTTGCCTTTGAATGGGAAAATCTCATCTCAAAGGAAAAACAATATAGTGGGACCATCATCCCACAGGGCTTTTGAGCTAGCCTTCATCTTTTTAGCCCAGGCACTAGGAAAGGATTTAAGAAACCTCGAGCTCAAACAGGTGACCTATTGTAGGGGATCCTACAGTACGTAGATAACATAATAATCTGTAGCCCAAATTTGAAGCTATCCAACAATAATAATACCTAAACTCACCATTTTCTATCTAAAAGAGGATATCAACTCCCAAAGGAAAAGGTTCAGATTTCCCATCAATAAGTCCAATAACTGGGTTATATTATTTACACCCAAGGAATGATCCAAGGACTATCTAGTGATGAGATCCAAGCTATCTGCAATCTCACCCCCCAAAAATAGCTTCATTTCATCCAGAGAATAACCAGCTTTTGCTAAATCTAGATACTCCATTTTTGATGCACGAGAAAGCCTTTATATGAGGCTATCTAAAGTCCTGAGTCTGAGTCTTTAGAATGGAGCACAATGACTGACAATACTTTTCAAGAAATAAAACACTCTCACTCAGGCTACAAGACTAGGAATGCTCAATCTAAGCAAACTCAGCTTTCTGTACATATCAGAAGAAAGAGGAATTACACTTGGTGTCTTGACCCAAGAGCTAGGATAGGAACTCTGCCCAGTGGCATACTTTAAAAAAAAATTAAATGGAGTAGCTGCTGGATGACTACCTTGCCTGAGAGCAATAGTATGTGCAATAATACTAACAGAAGAAGCCACAGTGTATGGGGCAAAAACCACAAGTCCTAACTCTCCATCAGAGCAGGGCTATTCTTGAAACAAAAGGTTACTTGTGGTTGACAGAGCAACGGTTTACCAAGTACCAGGCTAATTACCAGTGCAATTTCTCTTGTCAGTTCTCTGAGGTGCTCAAAAATGAAACAGTTTACACACACCCTACACATAGCTAACAACGGGCACATCTGGGCCTTGAACCTGGGCCCTATGAGTCAAAGAGCAGTCTCACCCCACTCTTGGCAGAGGGAACTGAAGAAATGTGTTTAGGATATGGCTGGGAGAGGGGACACTTGGTGGGCAGATCAAGGCCACATCATGGGATCCTCAGTGCCACAGTGTGGTAGCTGATAGGGGACAGGTAAGGGAATCTATGAGTTTTGAGCCAGAAAGACAGATGATGACACTGGACTTTGAAGTTACCAGAAAGACTTGCACTAACTACTTTTAATCCTATCTTACTGATGCCTACTGGCTTAGGGTTTAGCAAGTCTTGTGAGCAGGTGATTTCCCAGACCTATACAAGCAGGCAAGACATCTGTGACCTGATCTTCAAGACCAAGGAAGAAGGGTTTGCTGATAAAAGTAGCTGTCCAAGAAGGATGTCAAAAAGCAGGTTATGCAGTTAAGTTCACAATAGGTCATTGAGCCCAAACCCCTTCTCCCAGCGAGCCTTACCCATAGCTCTAACTCAGGCACTGATGTTAGGCAAAAGCAAAAAGATAAATATTTACACAGTCTCCGAATGCCTTTCTGCTTGTATGCCCATATAGTAATCTGGAAAGAAAGGCGATTCCTACCTAATAGAAGTAAGAAATTCTATAGCTCCTAGATGCAGTCTATCTTTCCAGGCAGGTTCCTGTCATTTGCTGCAAGAGATAACCAGGCACAGGCAAGCACCGTAGTCTAGCTCGGGGGATATGTTAGGGGGACTTAGCTCATGTGCTGACAGAATTTTGTTGTTGTTGTTGTTTTTTGAGTCAAGGTCTTGTGATGTAGTTCAGGCTGGCCTTGAACTTACTATTTAGCCCAGGCTAGCCTCAAACTTGCAGATGTTCCTGCCTCAGCCTCCCAAGTGCTAGGCAAAAATAGTCAAACAACTAGACAGAACTGGTCAGAATCTTAAGGTCCAGGATAAATGCACAGAACATTAGATACAGGCTGACACTGCAACACTGAGCATTGCACACAAAACCTATTTGACTCCCATAGCTTCTCTTAAAAGGCAGTTGGTGGCACCACTGAGCCAAATCCCCAGCTTCTCCATAGCTTTTCTTGTACCCAGCCTCTGTCCTGAGTGTCTGAGGTGCTCTATCTTCCACCTAGATTTCCAGGGTAATACCTCACTTCCTTTTTTTCTTTTCCTGCCCATTTCCACTTATACTGGTTCCAAGTGAATCTTTCCAAAGTCCAGTGTCATCATCTGTCTTTCTGGCTCAAAACTCATAGATTCCTTTACCTGTCCCCTATCAGCTACCACACTGTGGCACTGAGGATCCCACAATGTGGCCTTGACCTGCCCACCAAGTGTCCCCTCTCCCAGCCATATCCTAAGCACATTTCTTCAGTTCCCTCTGCCAAGAGTGGGGTGGGACTGCTCTTTGACTCATAGGACCCAGGTTCAAGGCCCAGATGTGCCCATTGTTAGCTACGTGTGGGGTGTGGGTAAATTGCTTAATCTCTTAAAACCTCAGTCTCCCCATATGTAAAATAAGGCTGAGAAAAATACACCTGTTTTTTGTAAAGTATCATCATCTTGTCCAAGGGTTTCTATTTTGTTATAGCCTATATCTAGATGTCCTCCCAAAGTCTCATGCAGTCATAGGTGGGGCTTTTCACAGGTGGCTGGATCTAGGGTATATGATGCTGAGATCAAGGATGTAATGCTGGAACTGATTCATGGTGTGATGTTAGGATTAAGGCTGCCCCCATTCAGTGTGAGTACTACCTGCCCTAAGGGTGGGTAGTATAGATAGAATATAAGGTGATGAAAAAGGGTTGCTGCTTGCTGCGTATCACTTACTACTTCACTGCTTGCTGCCTTCTGCCTGCCATGAACTGTTTCTCCTCTGTAATGCCCTTCTGCCACAACCTGCCTTGAAACCAGCCACTACGAACTGAAAACTCTACAAACTGTGAACTAAATAAAATTTTTGTCCTTTTGTGGGTGTCAGGTATTTTGCCTCAGGAATGAGAAAAGTAAGACATATTCTAAGGTCCCCTCAAACTTTAACAGTCTGAGAACACTCAACTCACATATGTCTTCTCCATGAAATTATTCCTGAAGTCTCCAGCAAGATCTGATTATCCCTTCTCAGAGTTATCATTGACATGGCCTCTCTTTTGTGGTCTCCATAGTTCTTATGCCTCCTCTTTGGGATTTTAGATATGAATCACATGACCAGTGTTTGCATTAGTCTGGAAGCACTTGGGGTTAGGAACCGGACAGGGCTAATCCAGAGTTCTTCATAGTGTACAGCTCAGGGACATAGGGAAGCCCAGCAAAAACATTTAAAACCATAGAGTAGTGGATTCAAATCATAGCCCTGCCACTTAGCAGTGTGATTTTATGCAAGCTACTTTGTTCTCAGGACCTGTTTTCTCATCTACAAAATGAATACAGGATTACCCATCTTGCTAAAGTGTTGATAAGATCCTATAAAAAGTGTGTGATGGACCTACTCCAGTACCCAGCACAGCCAGGGGCATGAAATAAGCATGTGGTGACTGTTTATAGTGCTGGCCCGCTCACTCCAGGTCTTTGCTCTAAAAGGTACCCCCAGACCTGACGTGCTTTGCTTTCCCCTGTCTAAGGTTCATATCCTTCAAACATCAGCCAGCTTTTCCTAACCAACCTGTCCTTGGGCTCTGAAGCACTTTTCAAATAGACATTTGCCATATGAAACTAACCTCAAGTATAATAAGTGAGGCTTAAACTATGTGCATCAAGAACTGGGAGAATTGAATTCATGCCATATTCTGGTACAAACTCTCAATGTTGAATGCGATGATGATGTGTATTCATAATGTATCAATAAAGATTTGAATTTTTTTTAAAAAAAGAACTGGTGATAGTCATCTCTTCAGACCCAGAGATAGCACAGGGTCTTATCTAGAAAAGCCAGTGTCCAGGGAGCCCAAAGAGCTTGGCGAGTGTGTGCTACACCCAGTTTGGTATATATGAACTGGAGCAGAAAGACAAACGATGACGTGATGTGGGGATTGTGGGGCTGGATAAGGAGTAGAGCTCGGAGAAGGTTGGGGAAGGAGCGGTCAGGGTGCTCAGGAGGGAATGTACAGATACTGAGCGCCTGCTCTTTGACAGTGCCATATACTTTCCCTCATAGGATGTCGTGTGTCAACCTCAAAAACTCCCCATGGAGTGCTAGCGCCCCCCATTTTCCAGATGGAGATGTGCCAGTCTGAGAGGCAGGGATCTGGGACTTCAGCTCAAATTCTCAAGCCTGTCTTCTTTCAGTGGCATCCTGGTGCAAAGGCAGCAGGGTTTCCTATCTTCTGCTGGTGGTTTGGAGAGAAGGGGCAGATGAGGGGAGAGAACCACGAGGGGGAAGTGAGAGCTGCTCCACAAAGGAGGACGTGTTGGAGAAGGGTAGATGCACGGCCTTGAAGGACTGCCGCAGGGGTGTTTCCATGCACAGTGCTCCGCAGGGGCGGTCCTTTTCTCTTGTTTTGTCCTCTTCTTCCCATCCCACCGCACAGAGGGTTGGGACTGGCTTTTTCTCTCCCGCCTGGGGGATTCTGGCCATGGCCATAAAGGGCTGTCGGCTAATTGTGGCACTGATAAAACAGACAGATGATAATGAGGTTGAGATTGAGCAGAGTTCAGGGCTGCATATGAATTTTCATGTGCCCTAGATACTTTGCTTTGGTGGACCCCCTTCCTCCATAAAAAACATTAAACTTTATTTGATGGTGACATTGATATGACAAATATTTGCAGGCTGTATTAATCATTATATACTGATTGTTACTACACTCACCTTTTCTTCTGATGAGCACATTTTCCTGGACCCTAGGTGCTGGGCATCCTATGCCAAAAGATAACTGGGCCCTGACAGGGTTAGTACAGTTTCTGCAAAAGAGGGACATTATTGCTCAGGGGAGAAAGGGACCGAAGCTGGGGCAGCTGGAAACTCATCACTCTGCTTTGGCTGCAGCTGGCACGGGTGTCTGTAGGAGCACTCTCTGCTTCCTCTGCTGGAGTGTAGACAAGGCTTGTTTCTCAGCCCCAAACTTCTAAGTCCAGGATTCCTGCAAGCAAGTTCCTGTCAGGGGTTCTAAACGGGCTTTTATGACCCGGGTAAGCTTGTTACTGTCAATGGAAAGCAATGTATGGCACAGAGCTCCTGATGGGGAAGGGTTTAAGCAAGGAACAAGGAAACTTGAGGCACAGCCCTAGGGCCACCAGCCTTTTCTCCCAAAGAAGAGAGAAGGCTGAGGCTGGCTTCCTTCCAGTCAGCACCCCCAGGGCTGTGGGAAAGCCGAATTAGAGGTTCCAGCTTGTCCACGGGTAGAACATGTTGTCCAGGTCATAGGAAACCACCAGTATAAACAAACAAAGAAAAAGGTTGTGTCCTGGCCTGTGGCAGTTTTATGACAAGGGGCAGCAGAGGAGATGGGCAGGGAGGAAGGGGAGAGGGGTAAAGGGATACATTGCTAAGAAGGGAGACAGGTTAAAGGCCCAGGCCCTAAGAAGGCCTTGTTCTCCTTAATCTCTACACAAGATAAGAAGCTGGAGACAGCCAGCTACAGCACCACAAAGCTGGGCACCTCACCAACTGAGCACTTGGGCTGCTGGGGGTAGTGGAATGAAGGAGGGCAACAGAAGGTCACTTACAAATAACTTCATGCTGCACAGAATTCTTTGATGTAAGGCTCACAGCAGTCCTGTGTGCCTAAACTTTATAGGCTACTGAAACTGATACGCAGAGAGGGCTAAAATGTGAGAGGAGACACAGGAGATGTGCCAAGTAGCAAGAGACGTTTAGAAGAGGACAAGATTCCACCTTGATAAGCCGGTGCATGGGGTGGTGTTGCTTCAAGACAGAATTTGGGAGAAAGCTAGAAAAGTGGGCACAACTGCAAAAAAGATAAAACAGTGTTAGGAGGATGGTGAGAGATGTCACAGGAAAAGTATGAGCTACATTTTGGAGTTTGGAGAACACAGGTTCTAATCTGGTGAACTTTGGGAACTGAGTTGACAGGAGAATGCAGTGGAGAGAGAGGAAGAAGGGAAATGGGTTGAGGGCAGAGACCCTCCCTACCTGGAGACTGAATCTAATTCTCTAGGGCCTCGGCAGTAGGAAGCCACTGAAGGCTTTTGTGGAAGGAAAAGGAAGAGAGAGAGAGAGACAGAGAGACAGAGACAGAGAGGCAGAGACAGAGAGACAGAGAGAGACAGAGACAGAGAGACAGAGAGAGACAGAGAGACAGAGACAGAGAGAGATAGAGACAGAGAGAGGGAAGAGAAGCAACTCTTTCTGGCATATGTAAGAACCTGGATTTCCTCTAGCACTGAGGAAAAGTAAAAGAAAAGGAAAGAAATGGAGACTTATGAATTGCCTGGAAAATTTTTCAAAATAATTATATGAAAAGAGTTCAGTGAGTTATAAATATATAGGTAAGCAACTAAACTAAATCAGGAAAATGATACATGAATAGAATGAGAATATTAACACAGAAATATAAACAACATGCATGTATGACAATGTCACTACAACTCATTACTTTGTGCAATCCCTATGCACTAACTAAAAAAGGAAAAGTTTTAACAAAGAACCAAATTCTTGAACTGAAGAATATGATAACTGATTTGTAAAATTTTATAGTTTCAGCATCAGACTTGATCAAGTGAAAAAAGCAAATAATAGAGAACTTGAAGTTATATATTTATAATTATATAGAGGAGCTAAATGAAAAGAAGTGAAGAAAGACTATAGGACTTGTGAGATGACATCAAGTGAGCCAATGTGGACCTCATGGAGAAGAAAGAAGCAAGCAGAACGCTTGTTTAAAGAAATAATGGTCAAAAACTTTAAGTCTGAAGAGGAAATTAGATAACCAGATTCATGAAGTTCAAATGATCTCAAATAAAATAAAGCCAAAGAAAGGTACATCAGGATACAATATAATCAAATTGTCAGTACTGACAAAGAGAATTTTTAAAGCAATAAAAGTGACTTATTAAGTACAAGAAGCCTGGTTAAGGTTTTCAGTGGATTTCTTATCAGAAGAAAGGAGTAGGATGGATACAAAGTACTGAAAGACGTTGCCAACGCGAAATACCATAGCCAGCCAAATTTTTCTTTTAAAATGAGGAAACGATAAAGACTTGCCCTGACAAAAGTGTAGGGAGATTGTCTTAAGTAGAGGGGCCTTATAAGACATGCTAGACAGAGTTTTTGAAATTCAAACAAATAGCACTGAATAGCAAAATGAAACCATATAAACAAAAAAATCCCTATATAGAGGCAAATACAGAGACAAGCACAAAATACTGTAAAACTGTAACTGTAGTGTATAAGTCACCCTTAAATGTAATATAAAAGCTTAAAAATGAAAGTATTAAAAACCTATAGCTTGGGCCAGGGATTTAGCTTAGTGGTTCCGGTGCCTGCCTTGCAAGCACAAGGGCCAGGATTCGATCCCTGGTAACTGCATACAACAGTCAGGGTGTGGAGACTCACGCCCAGCAGCAATCAGTACCACATACCACAGTGCTGGGCGTGGTGGCTCACAGCTGTAATCCCAGCACTGAAGAGGCAGAAGCAGGAGGATTGCTCTGAACCCAAGGCTGAGCTCAGGGCCAGCCTGAAGTACAAAAGCAAGACCCTGGGTTTAAAAAAAAAAAAGGCCACCTATAGCTACTGTTATGGCTTGTATTTGATGTCCTCCCAAAGCCTCATGGTTTAGTCCCAGGTGAGCTTTTCAGAGATAGCTGGATCTAGGGGGTATGGTCAAAAATGTGATACTGGAATTAATTTATGATGCAATGCTAGATTAAGGCTGCCTCACCCTGGGCATAAGTGCTATCCACCCTAAGGGAGAGTAACCTGGATAAACTATATGGGACAGAAAGTGGGTTGTCACTCAATGCTTGTCATTTGTTACTTCACTGCTTGCTGCCCTCTGCCCACCATAAACTATCTCTCCTCTGTGATCCCCTCTGCCCATACCACCTTGCCTTGGAGCCAGTCAGTCATGGACTGAAATCTTGACAAACTGTGAGACAAATTAATATTTCTTCCTTTAACTTTGGACATTGGGTATTTTCCCTCAGCAATGAGAAAAGCAACTAAGACAACTACAGATTTATAAATTGATAAGTAATATAAAAGATGTGAATTTTGAGACATAAATAATATGCAGTGAGTATATGAGAATGAAAAATGAAAGTATACATTAATTTGAAGTTATTATCCACTTAGCACAAACATAGGCTAATATAAGCTTCCTGATTTAAAAGACACAAAGAAGCTGGTGTGGTGTTGCACACCTGTAATCCCAGCACCCTGGCAGTCTGAGGCTGCAGGACTGCAAGTATGAGGCCTGTCTTGGCAACTAAGTAACTTAACACAATGCTGTCTCAAAGAAAAAAGGACTGGGACTGTAGCTTAGTGCAAACGCCCTGGATTCAATCCCCAGTACTGAAAAAAGGCACAGCAAAATAAAAAGAAATGAGTATTACTACAAAAAATCAACAAAAACTCAAAAGAAGACAGTAGGAGAGGAGAAGAGGAAATAAAAGAACAAGGAGACAGAAAACAATAAACAAAATGACAATAACAATTATACACCAAGTATAAGAACTACATGTGAATGAACCTGTTTTTGAAAATCCAAACAAAGAATCACTTGGCCATTTCTACCCTGCTTCCCCTAAGGTAGAAAAAGTGACGTCCCGAAGTGGAAAAAAGCTGCTACAGTGGAAAGACTCCTCCTATTGCTCTTTTGGGGCTTGAAGCTCAGAAAGCTAGGGCCACGCCAGACAGCCCTCAGTGTGCATGCTTAACAGAGGAGTTCACGTCTTGAGGTGGTGATGAGCCCAGCACAAGCTGTGAGGGCTCTTTAAGTTTCAGTGAGGAAACGTTCCAAGTCAGACACCCATTCCTACATGGCTGAGATTGCACTCTTGAGACTGCCCTCTCGGTGATGATTGTTATAGTTTGAATGACAGTGTTCCCTCTTAAATTCATGTTAAAACCTGATCTCCAATGTAACAGTAGTAAGGGTTGTGGCTCCAAGAGGTGATAGCGTCATGGAGTCTCTTCCTCTTCAGTGAGATTAGATCATTATAGAAGGGTTCAGGTTCAAAGAGAATGTATTTTTTTTTTAGGTTTTTTGAGACAGGGTCTCACTTTGTGGTTCAGGCCGGCCCTGAGCTCAGCCTCAAACTCACATCACAGCAATCCTCCTGCCTCTGCCTCCCGAGTGCTGGGATTACAGGTGTGAGCCACCACGCCCGGCACTGTGGTATGTGGTACTGGTTGCTGCTGGGCGTGAGTCTCCATCCCCAGTATTGTATGTGGTTACCGAGGAATTGAACCCGGGCCCTTGTGCTTGCAAGACAGGCACTGGAACCACTGAGCTAACTCCCCGGCCCGAAAGGGCATGTATTTTTCCCCTTGCATCCCTTCTGTCATATAAGGGTATAACACTCATCCTCTCTAGAGAATGCAGCATCAAAGGGCCATTTCACATGCAGACGACAGCATTCACCAGACATCAGTCCTACTGGCATCCTGATCTTGGCCTTTCCAGTCTCCAGAACAGTGAGAGATAAATTTCTATAGTTTATAAGTTAATCAGTTCAGGGTATTTTATTATGGCAGCATACGCTGTGATACTTAAGGAGCACATTTCTTAGCTTTCCTTCATTTACAGTTAACTTACAGAAGGAAAGAGGCTATTCATAACTGTCTAGTATAGGAGCAGTCTTGAGAACTATGTGGTTAGTGAGCAAATACAACATGGCAGCTGCCAGGGAGGAAAGATTCAAAAGTTTAGAGCAGTGTCAGGGGCCTGGATAGACCTGAGGCTGGAAATTAACTGGACCATGGGTATTTTGGAGGCCCAGGAGGGCTGGCTTGAGTAGAACAGCAACCTCTAGAATGAATTTGACCTAAGAGACATGTACATGGTATATTTCAAGTTAGCTGTAGACGTGCTGATCTGTTTCTCTGGTGAGTCTTCTGGTGAGACTTAAATTTTCTCAATAGTTCCATTTTCTCTAGAGTATCTTATTGCCTCCTTATAAGACCAAGTCTTCTAAAGGGGACAACATGCTCCCCAGGGCCCAGTGTTGCTGGTGCAGCAGGTGACAGTGGGGACTGTTTTGTGCAGCATAGTACTCAAAGGAGACATATCTCCTTAGACAAAGAGTGATGACTAGAGCCTTGGACATCTTTATTAAGAAAATATTTGGTAAGTTATAGGTTAAGGAGATATAACAGATGTCACTCCAGGCCCAGCCAGTGGATCACTGGGGTCAAAGAAAAGTGTGACTCTTGCACACAGGGTCATTTACAATGGGGTGTGTGTGTGAATATTCCTGACCCATGACTGATAGCTTGCAGCAGGCTTTAGCTCCAAAGAAAATATCAAGGCCCCTTCAAATCTTAGTTTCTTTCTGGGCTTGGTGCCATTCTACCAATAGCTATTGGTTCTTCAGTAAATGGCTGTCACCTGACCGCTTTCCAGCTAAAAAAGCTGAGCACTCCAAATTTTCCCTAGTTGTGAGAGCCTTATGCCCATTTTTATTACCTACTCACTAGCCACAGGCTCCATGCAGGAAACATGGTACTAATAGCTTCTTAGTTCAACATACCCCTGAAAGTCTTAGGGGGATGGAAAATATCATGCCGTCTAAAGGAAAAGGTGAACAGAAAAAGGTGCTGAGTTACTCTATAGTGAGACAGGAAAGAGAGGCCTAGGGGTCCCTAAGAGGTACTTGCTATTTTTCTCTCTTTCTCCTGCAGCTGCCCCAAGTGGCTTGCAGTTGATCACAGCTACATTAGACACTGCCAAGTTGTGCCCAACTGACAGAAATCCTAACACTTTGTAGGTGTCACTGTTCAGTGAATATACACTAGGGCAAGTTGGAAGGCATATATGAGAAGACCAAATCCTGATTTCTCATCCCTGGTAAAGTGTATGCATTTCAAAGGGTCCACTTATGGCCAGGAGATAGACAAACTGCAGATAGTTAGGATAAGGGCCCGAGATAAACCCTGGGAAAGTTGGAACAAAAGGGGAAAGAGGCTCACTGAAGCATGACCCAGGAAACCAGAGGGCAGGAGAGCTTGGAAGTCTGCTCTCCTGACTGTGGAAGTCTAGATTAAAATGGCACCCACATCGTTTCAAAGGGCCAGGACTTGGATAAACTGAGTTATGATCTGGGATGTTGGGGTGAAGTGAAAGTCTGTTCCTGTTGACATCAGAGGCCTAGCTAAAAGTGTCAACCATGTTGTTTTCATTTTCATGCACTCACCAAAATAGCTCAATAGTGCACGAGTCTGTATATAAAAGCATGAACTTGAGTGCCTCCATGATGTCCTGCCTTGGATACCCTCCTGGTGAATGAGAGCTTTTCTTTGTCATTTCTAATAAAGTATACTTGCTTTGTTCCCCACTGCTGTGCCTGGAAACTTCATATTTTATCATCTTCAGGACAAGCCTGAGGATGTGTGTTGGGGGGGCGTTGGTTATACTATGAAGACAGTGTTTCCAAGGATGAGCCTGTAATGAGAGAAATTTCAGGGCGTGTGGCAGTCAGGAAGAGCTATTCTCTTGGAACAAGTATGTCACCAGGTAGAGGTGTCCATGTTCTTTTCATCTTGAGCAAAGAATTGAATGAAACAAGCAAAAAAGATGGCACTTTATTTGAGAAAGGAAAAATTAAAATTGAAGAAGGGTAAGGGAGAAACTGGCTCCAGCGTGAGCCTGGGCCAAGTAAAAAAGGAAAAAATAAAAACTAGAATAAAATATAAATATAAAAGAAAAGTACGCCCTGGAGGCACAAGGGTTTGCTACCGTGAAGAAAACCATGGTGGAAAGCTCTTGATGGCATCTGTACCCTTTTATTCCTTTCAGACATTGTGGGAAGTCCATATATGGTGGTCTTGATAATCATTTGGAAGCTGGGCATGGTGGCACACACCTGTAATCCTAGCCCTTGGGCGGCTAAGGCAGGAGGGTCAAGCAGATCTTGAGACCAGCTTGCTCCATAGTGAGTTCAAGGACACCCTGGACTATACAGTGATCTCCTGTCTCAAAAAAAAATTATTTGGTGTCCTGGGATCTTGTAATTAACAGATCACAGTTACTCCACAGCCAGTCTTGCCATCCCCCACCTTCTCATGTCAAGTAAGCCCTTAAAATTCCATGAGTCATATTCCAGCTACCAGGCTCACATTCTGTAGCCCATTTATTTATTTGTATGTATTGAATACTTATTGTCAGGATCTATACCAAGTGTCAGGATTTAGCTCTCAAGAAAATTTTCATGTTGGACTTTTTTTCTAACTTCTATCTTTTCATTATTTCATAACTCTTAAAATCAGAAGGAAGGAAAAGGAAATAGACCAGAGAGATGAGAGATGTACCCTGGAGACAGAAGTAGGCCAGGGGCCAGAATATCTCAATAACTTCTATGGAGATGGGTGTGAGCCCCAGGCCTTTACCTTCCTTCCAGCCCAAAGAGGGGCTGACAGCGGCTTGTGGGCAAGCCCTTCAAATGCTTCCTGAGGGCCAAATGGAGGCTATACCGCCTAAGGGTGGGTCCATCTGAGCTTTGCTGTGATCTCTCCTGAATTAATATGTCACCTTGCCTCATGTGGTCCCCTCCTTTTGTATGAGGGCTGCAGCCTTCCTCACTGCAAACCAGCTGGGAGTGGCTACTCCTACCAAACCTTCAGAGAGTAACTCATGTAATATACACCATCTCAAGTCCATTAGCTTAGGAAAGAACCTGGGACACTCTGCGGAATTCCTCACAAAATCACCATATACTTGCTTTTCTCTATCATTCTCTCTTTCTCTTTATCCTTCTATCCTAATCCTTCTTTCTCCTTTTTCCCCCTACATTCTTTCTCATCTTTCCATCTAGCACTCAATGAGAACTAGCAGGCCTTGTGCTTGGGTCTGGGCTCAGAGTTGAATAAGCACCAGACCTGGCTATAAAGTACTTAAATTCCATGAAGAAAAGATATATCCATACATGTTGGGAACTGACAAGCCAGTGAATGGTACAGGGTGTCAGAGGGACACACACTTCTGTCCAACGTGGAAGATAAGGGATGGGTAGTGGGTAGACTTCCAGGAGACATACAGTCTGAGAATCTTGAAAGGAAAGTAGTAATTCACCAGTCATTGTGGAGGGATGAGGAAGGCATTCCTTTTGGGGGAACAGCATGAGTGAATATGAGAAGCTGGAGGTGCATAGAGGTGCTGGGTCTTATAGAATCACATACAGCATATTGAGCCAGAGTTTCACACACTGAGTTCTGCTGACATTACGATCTATGAAAAGATTACATGCAAGAGAATATGATATCAAGGAAGGCAATAGGTTTCTCTTAGGATGACTGTCTTTGTACCCCCATACTCATAAACATAGTTGAGGTGCTAATATACCTTCAATAAAGATGTCTATTTTTCTTTGTTGGGCTAAAAAGTTTCCTATCTTATTTTCTCTTAGGACTCCCCACCTCCCATTCAATGACCAGAGCTTGAGAAATGTTGCCATTAATACCAGCAAAAGGTTTTTAGATGGAAAGCGATGAAGTTGGGCCCATGTTTCAGAAGATTCCCTCTGTATACCATGTGAGTCAGGGATGGGAAAGAGAGAAGAATAATAAAGAGATAAGGAGAAAGAGAGCTGCTGTTGTCCAGGTGAGAGAAATGAGAAGTCACTCACAGCAAAAATGCAACATGGATGGAGGTGGTGATAGAGCCTCGTTCATTTTGAACTAAGTTCAGTCAGTGCACGTAGAGAATGTAACTAGAACTTTTTCATTTAAATTCTAGTCTTTGACATAGTTAATAAATAGGCAGAAATGAGGCTTAGAGAAGAAGCTGAACTTGGGCCTGATCCATGCTGCTCTGGGCAGCAAAGAAGGCAAACCTGAGCTCGCCCGCCTTGCCCACCTTTTATTCAGTACCTCCGGAGCCAACAATGTTGCAGGTCACTCGGAGGGCAGCAGTTTCAGTACCTCAGAAGCAATGAAATGTAACAGGTCTCTCAGAGGGCAGCATGTTCGGTACATCAGAATAATAAGGAATGACATAGATGAAGGTCCCAGTGTAGTTCTGCCCCAGAGCACCACAGCACCTAGGACCACTGGGGTCTTTGTGTTTTTCTTAGGGGCGAAGATAAAGAGTCAAGTCCTCAGGTCCTCATATGTCATGCTGGACTTCAGTCAGGAAAGGTCTGCCCAGTCATAGTCCCAGGTGTCCAGTTAATTTTCTCGGATAAGATTGCTCCCAACAATTGCACCCTAAAGCCTGGTCACAGCCCGGACTGAGCTTACTCATGTGCCCAGTCCCATCTGAGTTCAGTTTCTGCACCTCCCTGGGCCTCGCTGCTGTAGACTAGACACCTATGTGCTGGCACTGGAGGAGGCTGGTTCCTGGTCTCTCTCTGCCCTGAAACCTTGAAAGACTGGGATCTCATTAAGTCTACAGTTCTCAGTTCATTTCTCCTTAATGGTATTTGCAGCTGAGGTGAACCTTGCCCCAGGCCTCCTCTGTTATGAAGCATTTTTATGACTTCCTACTAGAGGACCTTGTTGGAAAGGCTGGCTGGACTAATGGCAGTAATGAAATGATGACATGGGTGGAAAGTGTTCTGGGCTTGAAGGAGATGCGAATAGTAGCTCTGCTCTCCATAAATCAGCTTTATTTTCTCATCCTGGTAAAGGTCAATGTCATATGCGAACACCTCCTGCCAGGCCATTTCTAAAGGCAATGCTGATGGGCGCCTTTGCCACATAGACATGGGGAGCATAGGCTGACGAGGGTTCCCAGACAGACTATTAACTAGACAAAAGAAAAGGAATAAGCACAGGGAGTAGTGAGGTGTAAGGGAGGATAACTGTGGGATGGGTATGATCAAAATACATTATAAGCTTGTATAAAAATATCACATTTAAATTTTATATTTTGTAAAATTATTAGGTATGATTAAAAATATATTCTATAAAAAGGCCCTTAGGCCCTGCAGAGACCTGACTTGGCCCAAATACTTCTAAAAAGGAGCATGTAGCCAGTGACCTTTATATATATTCAGGCGTGTACCCACAAGCACACACACACATACCAGATAAATGACCTTGCAACTTGGTTGCTTTGATTCATTCATTTGGACACTGGGAACATTGTGTTCTGACTGTGTTAATGGGATGGCTTTGACACAAAGAGATTTTTTACAAGGACTAAACAAGGTTTAAACTATTAAACCCTCAACCTGAAAAAACAAGTGTCATCCTGTACTATTTGAAAAGGACATATTCACCTCACCACTTAATCTCCTTCTCTGGCAACTGAAGTTGTGACGGAGACTTGGGAGGCTTAGGAATCAGGGACAGTCAGGGCTGTCAGAGGGGCCCATCATCTGACAATAAAAACACTGGAACACAACCATCTGGCCACAGTGTGTACAGTGTCACCAGAAGAGTGGTCCTTGAGATGTTCTCACAGGTAGGATATGCTATAGAATGGTCATGCAAAGAGATATGGGGTGCAGAGCCACGTGTCCTCCCAGTGGCCCAGAAAACCACCTCGGGCACAAAGGCACACAGATGCACAGAGATGCACATACCACACAGACATACAGGTGCACAGTCCTTCAGCCACACTCAATTCACTGATTCACATGCTAACCTCTTCCAAAAACACCCTCACCAACACACCCAGAACAATGTTTGAACAAGTATCTGGGTACCCTGTGGCCCAGTAAATTGGACATGTAAGAGCCGTTTTCACCTGGGAAGAGACAAAGGTGATCTTGAGGCTTATTTCCTATTGGAAGCCACTAACTACACATTTGGTCCTCTGCAACCCATTTTTGCGCAGAGGAACCACCCACTGTGGTCTGATAGAGTGGAGACAGGAGACAGGAGGGCTGAGGAAGGGTCCACTAAGCAGCCTCTAGGTGGATTTTCTTCTCCTAGATGTGAGGCTTTCTATGTGCCAAGAGGTTTCATGGGCCTGGAGCTTCACTGGGGGCTTGTGCACAGGACCCTGAATGTTCTCCTTCGATCCCACCCTTGGAGTAAGGGAGATCAGTAGAATACTAACTATTTAGAATTTGTGCACTGAAGGCATCTGGATACCAAAGGACTTGTTCTAAAACTTCTAAAAAATGGAAATCATTCTTTCTTAAGAAATGATCATTACCATCATATCATCACCATCATCATTCAGTAATGATTTTTTTTTGAGATAGGGTCTCACTTTGTAGTTCAGGCTGGCCCTGAACTCATTATGTAGCCCAGGCTAGCCTTAAACTCATGGCAATCCTCCTGCCTCTGCCTCCTGAATGCTGGGATTACAGGTATGAGCCACCACACCCAGCACTGTGGTATGTGGTACTGATTATTGGTGGATGTGAGTCACCACACCTGGCATTATTGTATGTGGTTATGGGGGATCAAACCCAGGACCTGGTTCTGCAAGGCAGGTGCTGGAACCACTGAGCTAAATCCCTGGCCTATACTGAAGATGTTTTGAATACTGAAGCTCACGACGAGATAATGGTGTATAATGTCCATTAAGGTCACAGAATGTATAAAATATGAACAGTATTTTTCCAATATGGCAATATGGGCACAATACTATGTATAGTATTAGAGCTCAAGGATACCACAAAGGTAAGCTCACTGGCAGTACACATTTAGTAGTGACAGTGATGAATTCTTTATGTTTATTCATTGTTAACAAAGATTATGCTTAGATAAATCCATGATAGAATGTCTCTTTTCGAGTAAACATCCTTCACTCTGGAAATTTTATTAATCTAGAAAAGGTAAGGCTTCAGCACTCTGAATAAAAGATCTTCTGTAGTACGGCCATGTCCATTTCGAGATGAAAAAATACAGGCACTGAGAGATTAGGGAACTGCCTGATGCACAGCTTCGAAGTGAGAGAGAAGAGAATTAAAACTCACATTTTCCAATGGCGAGTTGTCATGACATAGAGGAAAAAGCTAATACATTTGGATGACAAAGGTGGACTACTCTTGCTTTCCTCAGAAACCACTTTCTGTGTGTAGCACTTTCTAATAGGTAGATGTGTGAATCCCCTTGGACTCCTGGGATTTGATGAGATATGTCGGGAGAAGGCAGCTTCTGGAGTGGAGAGAGAAAGGAAGGGACAGTCTGACCCCTGGAGGGAAATAAAGGGATTATCCTTGCAAGTTAAAGGTAGCCATGGAAGGCTGGGCCATAGGTGTGTTGGCATTCACGGGCCAGTGGAACCACTATACAGAAAGGTTGGCTGGGGTTGGAAATTCACCACAATTCCCTCATCATCACTGGATGGCACAGTCCAGCTCACCACTGCAGTCCAGGAGCTAGTGATGCTTCACAGGGAAACTAGCCTAGGAAACAGAGCTGATGCTCCCTGAAGTAGTGTGTGTGCTTTGGGTTTCAGGGGTATATGAGGTTTTCAGGGCTGCTATAATGAGTTATCACAGACTGAGTGGCTTAACCCAGCAGAAACTTATTCTCTGGAGGTCAGAAGTCTGAAATTAAAGTGTTAGCAGGGCCAGTATTCCTCCTGAAGCTGTGGGCAAGACTCAGTTCTGTGCCTCTCTCCTACCTTCCAGTGGCCATTGGAAATCACTGATATACCTTTGCATCATCTTCTCTTCCCTATATTTCTCAAATCTCCTTCTACCTTTCTCCTATAAGAATATATGTGATTGTTCTTAGGGGCCACTCAGATGGTTTAAGATAACCTCGTCTCAAGATCTTTAACTTGATCACACCTGCAAAGGCCCCTTTTTCCAGAGATTAGGACTTGCTAACTGAGGTTGGTGATTCTTCAACCTACAACAGAAGATGAGAGTGTGTATTGAGATGATTTAAGGTGGTTCTTCTTCTACTTCTCGTTCTTCTTCTTCTTCTTCTTCTTCTTCTTCTTCTTCTTCTTCTTCTTCTTCTTCTTCTTCTTCTTCTTCTTTTGCAGTACTAGGGATTGAAGCTGGGACCTTGTGCTTGCCAGGCAGGCTCGGTGTCACTGAGCTACATCCTCAGCTCCAGGTGTACTTTTTTGTGCTCATTCTCTTGGCTCTTACCTAGTCAGTGTAGTTGCCATGATATGGGTACTCTTCCTAGCATAATAAAGCCCAGTATAAGAATTTAGTTCTCCCTAATTAGCTCTGTTCTAAAGCAAGAAAATTTTCCCAGAAATATCCCTCGCAGGCTCCCTCAAGTATCTCATTAACCTGAATTTGGTTACATGCCCGAGGCTGAGATAAACAAGCCAGTGATCGACACCTCTACAGTAGGCTTAAAACAATTAAACTCTGCCTCTTGATGCATGTTACTATGCAGAGGAAGGTAGAAACCTGAACACAACTGGAGTTCAAGTGGAAAGTATGGAAGGGAGAGGCTTTAATTTTCATACGGTGAATTGGAATCAATCAGATTGATTATCTAGGGCACATTGCTTGTATCTTATAGCTGTTATTAGTTATTGAGCTAGGCTCTCAGAGCCTAAGAAATGTGTTGGTCATGCAACAGAAGCATTAGACCAACCACAAGGGCCCAGCCAAAGGTCATAGGGCACTAGACTGAAGGAACTGACAGCTTAGGTGGCATTTCTTTATCTAGAGATGGAAGCTATGATCTCAGAATTTTTTTACATTAAAGTGAAACTCCTATAACATACTCTAAACCATTTTGAAGTACACTATTCGGTGACATTTAGTACAATCACAATGTCATACAACTCTCACCTCTCTAGTTTTGAAACTTTGTCATCATTTTAGGACATCCCAGGTCCACTAAGCTGTCACTCTCACCCCGCTTTCTTCAGTGGACATTCATTTCTTTTCTGTCTGTAGCATTTGACTCTTCTAGATATTTCATATAAAAGGAATCACAGAATATATGACTTTTTGTGTTTAGTTTCATTGATTTAGTTTGGTGTTTTTGAGATTCATCCAGTTTATAGTATGTATCTTTACTTCATTCCCTTTTTATTCATTCATCCATTGATAGACATTTTAATTATTTCTACCTTTTAATTATTATAATATTATATATTATTATATTATTAATTACTATATTAAATATATTATAATTAGTATAATAGTGCTACTATGAATGTTGTGACCAGGTCTCTGAGTACCTGTTTTGCTTCTTTGTGGTATATACTAAGAGTGAAGCTACTGGGTCATAGTAATTCTACGTGTAACTTTTTGACGAACTACCAATATACTGTATGAGTATTCCTATTTTTCCATATTTCATCAACACTTATTGTTTTTCTTCTTTTAAAAAGTTTTTCCCTGCTAAGATTTGAATCTATGACCTCAAGTGCTCTACCACTAGCCTACATCCCTAGTTCTCTTATTTTTGAGATAGAGTCTTGCTAAATTACCAGGCTGCACTTGAATTTTCCCTCCTTTTGCCTTAACCTTCCACATAGCAAGGACTATAGGTGTGTGCCAGTGTTTAGGACCAGGCTACACGACTTAGTGCTGTAGAGTCCAAGGATGATATAACGTGTTTCAGGATCAGAAAAGTTAATTAAAAAAAAAAAAAAAGTTTTCTGGATGTGTGTGGGAAAACTCAAACCCAGATCTCTGAGGGCAAGATAATCTTTGCCGAGGGCAATGCATCTGAGTAGGGGGAAGGATCTGGGAGAGTCTTGCTCTCCGTCACTCATTAGTTATGCGTTTACTGACATCTGCTGGCAGTCGCTGTTCCACAGATGACTCAGGAAACCTGGCCCTGTGCTCCTTGTTTGACTAATAAAATCAGGTCAATAGGAGAGATTGCTGAGAGTGTCCACTAGAGGCATTGTTGCCCTCAGGACCACTTTGCATTCTAAATGATTGTCTCTGTCTCTTTTATCCCTCATTGTACCCTCACTCAGGCAATTAGGAGCCTGGCCAATCCCCTCATATGCAATCACATCTGGCTCTTTCCTTTCTTATCACTATTGTAGCCATCCTACTGGGTTTAAAGTTAAAACTCATTGTGGTTTTGATTTGCATTTCCTTAGTGATTAATTATGTTGATTAATGACTAGTTGTGTTGGCCATTAAGTGTATCTTTTTTTGGAGAAATGTATATTCAAATTGTTTGCCCAGTTTAAGTTGGATTATTTGTGCAAAGGTAAAATATAATTATTTTTCTGGATTCTAAAGCCTTATCAGATAATATAATTGCCAAACATGTTCTCATTCTGTAAGTTGTCTGCTCATTTACATGGTAATGTTCTTTGGTACACAAAAGTTTTAATTGTGAGAAATACAACTTATATATTTTTTCCTTTGGTTTGTCATCCTTTTTGATGTCAAATCTAAGAATTCTCCACCAAAGCTGAGGTTGTGAAGATTAACCCTAATGTTTACTGACTATGAGTTTTATAGTTTGGGCTTTTATATTTAATTTTTGTATATCAAGTGAGGCAGGGATCAAATTTCATCCTTTGTATGTGGTTATATAGTTTTCCTGATACCACTTGTTGAAGAGATGCCTGAGATTTCTTACGATTTAGGAAGTCTCTAAGCCTGGCCTGGTTTTATGCACTACTCACATTTTATCTGTATGATCTCATTTAAAGCCCCTTGCTTCTCTGAGTCTCAGTTGTCTCATCTATAAAATGGAGATAACAGTGTGTCTGTCAGGGTTTTGTGAGGATTCTGTTACACTGTGTAGCTAAATTTAGGAGTCTCTTTTTTTGTTAGCCAGAAGTACTATCCCATGCATTGTTTGTTGTCCAGTTCCAATTTCTCTGGCCCAGTAATCCTTTGCTCATACTGTACTGTGCCCAGTATACACTCCTGTCTCCCACTGTCTAGAAAGTGTCTACTCTCCCTTCTAAATTGCAACAAGAGGAAGCTCTGGGTGGCGTTCTTCACACTGGTTTCCTTTACACAGGCCAGGCTGGTTCAATATTTCTTGTCTGCTCTCCTACTTGGCCTTCATCTGCTTGCTTCAATGCCATACCAAGCCATATTGGGTTCTGAGACAAAAGGAAAACTCAATAATACTCATCCTGCCTTTATATATGATTTTGATTTTGGTATACTTACTTTTATATTGTGTGTGCGTGTGTGTGTGTGTGTGTGTGTGTGTGTGTGTGTGTGTGTGTGCGTGTGTGTGCTGGAGATGGAAGCCACACCCTCAAGTACTGTAGGCAAGTGCTCTGTCACTAAGCTACATCCTCAGGCTGATATATTATCACGAATTTTCCATATGCGTTGTCATTAAATAAATATTTTTAATGCTGGGAATTAAACCCAGGGCCTTTGCACTGAGCTATATTCCCAGCCTTATTTTTATTTTTTATTTTGAGACAAACTTTTGCCATGTCAGTAAATTACCTAGGCTGGGCTTGAATTTGAAATCCTCCTGCCTCACCCTCCCAGAGTTCTGGGATTACAAGTGTGCACCATCATGCCTGGGTCATTCTGAGCTTTTAAAATATTACATTAAAATACTATTTACTATAATTAGTAGGATTTTACTGTTCCCTTAATTTTTCACCCTAAACAAGTACTCAGCCTAGTCTAGGCCGTATGTTATGGTTTAGATCTAAAATGGTCTCCAAAATTCTTGTGTATTCTGAGGTGGAGCTTTTGGGAGGTGACTGGATTATGGAGGCACTGTACTCCTCACTGAATTAATCCACTGATGAGTTTATAGCTGATTGTGTTGTGAGGAGGGAAGTTCTGCTGAGCAGGGGTGGGTCACTGTGGGTATGACTGGGTGTATTCTTGTTCCTGGCTCTTCCTTTCTCTCTCTGTTTCCTAGATGCTATGGGGTGAGCACCTCTCCTCCTCCAGGCCCTGCCACCATGCAGTTTCAGCTTTAGAGCCAGCCAACCATGGACTGAACCCTTTCAAACCAAAAGTGAAAACAAGCCTCTTCTTCTCCAGCACAAAAACAAACAAAACAAAACTCCACAGTTTAAAATATCGGCTTCTAAGACAATGAGACAGAGCACACTTGTAGACGCAAAGCTTTGGAGCCTGAGGCAAGAGGAGCCCTTATGTCTACAACTTTGAGGCCAGCCTGGGCAACAGAGTGATACCCATCTCAGAATGAAAGAAAGAAAGAGAGAGAGAGAGGAGAGAGAGAGAGAAAGGAAAGAAGGAGGAAGGAAGAAAGGAAGGAAGGAAGAAAGAAAGAAAAAAGAGAAAAGAAAATCCCAGCAACTTTGGGCTATGCTGATGGGAAAAGAAACTATTCCAGACACTGCTACTAGAAGGAAATATCCCTTAACTAGCTCATGATTACAGGTAAACACAGTATGCACTTTTTTTCACAATAGTCCTTTAAGTTGTCTGTGACAGATTTGTAATTCGAGGATAATATTGTTATCTTATATGCTCTATAATGGTGGTACTTTTATACAGTGAAATTACAGCTTTGCAGTAAAATAAGAAAAAAATTAATAGCCAGGTATGGTGATTCTTGCTTATAATTCCAGTTATTCTGGAGGCTGAGACAAAAGAATCATAAGATCAAGGCCAGCCTTAAAAAATTCAGTGAGCCCTTGTGTGAAGAAAAAAGAAAGGTGGGTTAAAAAGAAAATAAAAACAAAGAAATAAGTAAAATATTTGACTTCTTCATTAAATCAGTCTTCATGATGCTATTGACTACTCTGCTAAAAATATCAACCTAGTAAAAACATCATGTTCTCCCCCACAAATATGTATAATAGAAAGTATAAAAACATGCAATTAAATAATAGATACAATAGCACCTCATCATTTTCAGCACACTATCCCTCTCTTTTTTTCAAAGCACTTATAACTTAAAATACTATATTTATTCATTGGTTTCTTGTTTATCTTCCCCAATTGGAAAGCCTACTAGGCAAGGACTTTGTCTAGCACATTGCATGGTAGGGGCATACTCCTTCTTTGTTGGTGGACCTGTATCGTGCTGTGTTGAGTGATAGGAGTATGTGGCAGAAAGCTACAGGCGTAAGCACATGCGCTCTGGAACCACACTGTCTGGCCTCTACTCGTAATTCTGTTGCCTAGTAGCTAAAGGGCATCAGACAAATTTCTTTACTTTTCTGTGGCTCAGTGTCCTAATATGTAAAGTGAGATTACTCCCAATACCTACTTTGCTATAGCCCAGAGCAAGGAACTGAACATTGCCATCACTAAGATGGGCCAAGAGTTTATCTGGCCTTGGATTCCTGTCCATACCTGCCTCAGAGGAAGCTTCTCAGCCCCTTCAGCCCTGGGGAAGGGGAAGGAAGGGCACATCGTGCAAAGGGGTGTTACTTATAACTACTTTGAAAGTATAGTCAACCCTCTCTATATGTGGGTCTCAAATCCATGGATACAGAAAACTGCAGGTCAAAAATATTGAGAAAAATACTTTCGGGCAGGTGGCCAAGTGATAAGCAGCAACAAGTCAATCTGTTCAAGATTCAAAATCTGTAACAACAACTCGAAAACATTAATTTGGGTAGGAAAAGAAAAAAGGAGGATGATTCCTAGGATCCAGGAAAGATCTGAAGGGAAAAAAGAGCTCATAGAAAAAGGGAAGAGACAGAATACAGTGCAGAAAAAGGAGTGAACAAACTATTTTCTCTCCAGCTCCCAGTTTACAGTATGAGAAAGGAAGATCAAATATATAGAAACATAGTAATTTTGAATGACTCCAAGTACTTTCAGGGGAAAATGAACCAGTGTAACAGCCCTGGATGCTATGTGCTACAGTAGCTCTGAGTGGCTCCAGTCCATAAGACTGTTTTGTCCCTGAAGAGAAGGTTAGGCTAAATGAAATCTTAGGAAGGGGCCAACGGAACTTGGGACTTGAAGCAGCCATGGATTGGTTTCACATTAGTGCTTCCATTGTTGAAATCCCATAGTGACTGAATGAGAGACAACTGCAGGAGACATCCAAGGTCAGGAAATAGTAGTCATTCTGGCAAGAGACACCCAGAGTATTGTAGGCTGAACAACTAGGGCTGCAACCACAGAAGAGGCCAAGATCATCCTGAACTTCTGTGCAGTTGAAAGCACCAAAATCAGCACCCCACCCTAATCTCACTATAGGCTTGCTGGGATCATCTGGCACAAATCTGGTGCTTATAGTGAAGAATGAAGTCCTAAAAAAAAAAATAATAATCTCCATCCAACACAGATTGACATATCCTACAAAATGATCTTTCAAAATTGGTGGAGAAATGAGATACTTCCACGATAAAGAACACCTGAAGAAATTCTTGACCCCCAAGCCAGCACTCCAAAAAGTTCTGAAGTATAGTCTAGAAAAAGACAGTGTAGATAATATTTCCATGAATCTCAACAGAATGAATCTACCAGGCAAGGTAATTAATTAAACAGAGGAAAATAAAAGGATTCAACAAAAGGAAAATAATATGAGCAAACACTCAGGGTCTCACATACAAAGATCCTCAACTCAAGGTAACACAGGGGGAACGGAAATAGAGAAATCTGAAGGCCAGTCTCCAGGGTCCTCAGAAATGGTAACAAACGCAGATCTAGTACAATGGAAATCAGAACTGATCTCTGAGATGAAAGCAGAGATATTGAACACTGTCAACACGATGATTAATAAAGCTAAAGAGGAAATCATGAAGCTGATAGAATCCAAGATAGCAAGAGCAATGAAACCTTTTAAACACCTACAAGCAGAAACCCAGGAAATTAAGAAAGAAAATGAAAGTTTGCGCAATAGAATGAATTTGGCAGAAGACCGAATTTCAGACCTAGAAGACAGGATCTCAATCAATGAACTGGAAAGGCATAATCTATGGAAAAAAGCAAGCGATAATGAAAAGTCAATCCAACAGCTCCTAGATGATTCAAAGAAGAATAACATAAGATTGATTGGAGTCACTGAGGAAGCAGGAGACAATGCTAAAGACATCAAAAAGCTATTCACAGAGATAATGGCAGAAACCTTCATAGAAAAAGGTAAAGAACTGGACATACAAATATATGAAGCATACAGAATGTCACATGCCCATGACATGAAAAAATCTACACCTAGGCATATAATCATAAAAGTCCCAGATATCCAAAAAGGAAGAATGAAATTCTGAAATCAGCCAGAGAAAAGAAAACAGTTACATTCCAAGGGAAGCCCGTCAGGATCACAGCAGACTTCTCAACTCAAACACTCAATGCAAGAAGAGCCTGGAGTGAAGTCTTCCAAGCCCTAAAGAAAAACAACTTCCAACCCAGACTAATGTATCCTGCCAAACTATCCTTCACAATTGATGGGGAAATAAGATATTTTCATGACAAAGAACACCTGAAAAACTACACAAATATGAAACCTGTGCTCTAAAACATTTTAAAGAATATCTTGGAGAAAAATAAGGAAAGTTACAAATCCATGAGACCTAACCGAGTCAACCCATGGGACCAAACAAGAAACTGATAGGGAAAGGGCAGAAGTACAATAACAAAGCCAAGAACAGGAAAACATGGCAGCACTAAATTTACCTATATCAGTCATAACCATTAATGTCAATGGAATCAACGCGCCAATTAAGGGATACAGACTGGCAGAGTGGATCAAAAAGCAAGATCCTACAATCTACTGCATACAAGAAACACACCTAATTCAGAAAGAAACTCATGGACTAAAAGTAAAGGGATGGAAAACAATACTCCATGCGACTGGAAACAGCAAGAAAGCAGGAGTGGCCATTTTATTTGCAGACAGAATAGACTTCAAGCCAAAACTGATAAAGAGAGATAAAGATGGACACTATCTTTTAGTTCAGGGAAAAATCCAAGAGACTGAAATCACAATCTTAAATATCTATGCTCCAAATTCTAATACACCCAACTATATAAAACAAATACTAACGGACTTGAAAAACCAGATAAACTCCAATACAATAATAGTAGGGGACCTCAATACCCCACTGTCACAAAGAGACAGATCGACTGGACAAAAAGTCACTAAGGAAATCCTTGAGCTCAACCAAACTCTTCAGCAAATGGACTTAATAGATGCCTACAGAGTATTTCACCCCACAAAGTCAGAATTTACATTCTAATCAGCTGCTCATGGATCATTCTCCAAAATAGATCATGTGCTCATTCATAGAACAGGTTTAAGCAAATATAAAGGGACTGAAGTTATCCCTTGTATACTGTTGGACCATAGTGCCCTGAAATTGGAGCTGAATAGCAAAGGAAAGCCCAGGATCTTCATAAACACATGGAAACTGAACAACACTCTGCTGACCAACCAATGGGTCACAGAAGAAATTAGACAAGAAATTGAGCAGTTCTTACAACTAAACAATAACCCCAGTACAACATATAGAAATTTATGGGACACAATAAAAGCAGTTCTATGAAGAAAATTCGTAGCAGTGAAAGCCTACATCCAGAAAATGGAGCAAGCTCAAATGAACAATTTAATGCTGAACCTCAAGTGACTAGAAAGAGAGGAGCAAAACAAACCCAAAGCTTGCAATAGGCAAGAAATTATAAGGACCAGGGCAGAAATTAATGGAATAGAAACCAAGAGAACGGTTCAAAAAATCAATGAATCCAAAAGTTGGTTGTTTGAGAGGATAAACAAAATTGATAGACCCTTAGTCAACCTCATTAAACAAAGGAAGGAAAAGGACCATATCTATGCTATTAGGAATGAGAATGGAGAAATTACTACTGACCCAGAGGAAGTCCAGGGGATAATAAATACCTACTTTGAAAATTTATACTTCAATAAAATGGAAAATGTAGAAGAAAGGGATATATTTCTAGACACTTATAAACTCCCAAAGCTGAATAAAGAAGATATAGAAATGTTAAATACCCCAATAACAATCTGTGAAATTGAAAATGTAATTCAAAACTTGCCAACAAAAAAAGCCCCAGACCTGATGGTTTTACTGCTGAATTCTATAAAACTTTTAAAGAAGAGTTAGTGCCTCTACCTCTGAAACTCTTCAATGAAACTGAAAGGGAAGCAGTACTCCCAAACTCATTCCTGGAAGCAACCATTACCCTGATTCCAAAAGCAGAGAAAGACCCAACCAAAAAAGAGAACTACAGGCCAATATCTCTAATGAATATCGATGCCAAAATCCTCAATAAGATCCTGGCAAACAGAATACAGAGAATTATCAAAAAGATTATACACCTTGATCAAGTTGGAGTCATCCCAGGGATGCAAGGATGGTTCAACATACATAAATCAATCAATGTTATACACTATATTAACAGGCTTAAGGACAAAAATCATATGGTCATCTCAATTGATGCAGAAAAAGCGTTTGACAAAATACAACACCCATTTATGTTCAAAACTCTACAGAAGATCGGAATAGATGGTCTATATCTCAAACTAATAAGAGCTATCTACAAGAAACCTTCAGCCAGTATCATACTAAATGGTCAAAAATTAAAACCTTTCACACTAAGATCAGGAATAAGACAAGGATGGCCTCTCTCACCACTTCTGTTCAATATAGTTCTGGAAATATTAGCCATAGCAATTAGGCAAGAGAAAGAAATAAAAGGAATAAAGATTGGAAAAGAAGAAGTTAAATTGTCATTATTTGCTGACGACATGATACTCTATCTAGAGGATCCTAAAAACTCAATTAAAAAACTGCTGGACCTAATCGCCAATTTTAGCCGCG
>PVIR01000689.1:50408-106099 GCA_004026965.1 Petromus typicus | reverse complement strand
CAATCAATAGCCTTCATATACACAAACAGTAGACCCACTGAGATAGAAATTGGAGAGTCAGTCCCTTTCACAATAGCACCCAAAAAAATGAAATACCTAGGAATCAATCTAACAAAGGAGGTGAAAGACCTCTACTCTGAAAACTATAGCACTCTGACAAAGGAGATAGAAGATGATATCCAAAAATGGAAAGACATACCTTGCTCCTGGGTTGGAAGAACCAATATTGTCAAAGTGGCTATACTCCCAAAACTACTTTACACATTCAACGCAATCCCGATTGATATCCCAACAGCATATTTCACAGATCTAGAGAAAAAAATTCAAACTTTCATCTGGAAACACAAAAGACCTAGAATAGCAAAAATAATTCTAAGCAACAGGGACATGGTGGAGGGTATTACAACTCCAAACCTGAAACTATACCATAAAGCCACCGTGATAAAAACTGCATGGTACTGGCAAAGTAACAGACCTGAGGATCAATGGAGTAGACTAGAAGATCTAGAAACGACTCCAGATACACTGAGCCACCTCTTCTTTGACAAAGGAGCCAAAAATCCTCAATGGAGGACAGATAGCCTCTTTAACAAATGGTGCTGGAAAAACTGGGCTTTAACTTGCCAAAGACTAAAACTAGATCTAACTCTTTCACCATGTACCAAGCTAAAATCAAAGTGGATAAGAGACCTAAATATTAAAACAGACACTCTAAACCTGTTGCAAAACAGGTTAGGTAAAACTCTTGAAGACACTGGCTTAGGGAAAGACTTCATGAACAAAACTTCTATAGCACAGGAATTGGCTGAGGAAATCAACAAATGGGACCTCATTCTTTTAAAAAGCTTCTGCACAGGAAGGAAACCACCAACAGTGCAAACAGGCAACCAACAATGTGGGAAAAAATCTTTACCAGCTGTTCCTCAGGTAAGGGCTACTATCTAGAATATATAAAGAGCTCAAAAAAATCAGCCCACCCAAATTTAACGACCCAATTCAAAATTGGGCATCTGAAATGGACAGATATTTTTCAGAGGAAGAAGTAAGAGCAGCTAAGAAGCATATGAAGAAATGCTCAATATCATTAGTCATTCGAGAGATGCAGATGAAAACAACACTGAGATTTCATCTCACTCCACATAGAATGGCTACCATTTCAGAATCAGCCAATGGCAAATGTTGGCGAGGCTGCGGAGAAGAAGGAACCCTTCTCCACTGTTGGTGGGACTGTAGACTCGTACAACCCCTGTGGAGATCAGTTTGGAGATTCCTCAAAAAGCTCGGATTGGAGGTCCCATTTGACCCGGCCATTGCCCTGCTAGGTATATACACACAAGCATTAAAAAGACTCATATCACAGAGACATATGTGCACCCATGTTTATAGCAGCCCGATTTGTGATTGCTACATCTTGGAAACAACCCAAGTGTCCATCAACTGAAGACTGGATAAAAAAGCTGTGGTTCTTCTACAGAATGGAGTATTACTCTGCCACAAAAAATGATAAGTTTGAATCATTTCTACTTAAATGGACATACCTTGAGGATATCCTCATAAGTGAAATAAATAGGTCACAGATAGGTACATTTCGCATCTTTTCTCTGGTGTGAGAAAATAAAGATGTAAATGAGTCCTAGAATTGTATGTTATATATTGTGAAATAGAAAATGCTCAATGTAAAGTAGGGTGAAGGGGGAAAAATGATGAGATTGTAACAAAAAAGTAAGGAAACGAATTTTATGTATATGCGGGGGGTGGTAGGGTGGGTAGGGCTATGGGAAAAAATGAGAATTAAGTTGTGTCATACTGGTACAAATCCCCATTATGGAGTGCAATCATGATGCCTATATATAATGTACCAATAAAGATTAAAAAATTTTTTTAAAAATCCCTACTGAAAGTTGGAACAGAAAGTCTTCATTTGAATCTGATAAAAAGCCATCTATGACATATCAACTACTAACATCATATTAAGTGATCAAAAACTGAAAATTTTTACTCTAAAACCAAGAACAAGACAAATATTCCCATTGTAACCACTCTTGTTTAGTATGCAGGTTTAGCCCTGCTCCCTGGACCTGCCTCCTCCTGGGCTCAGTGAAGCGCCTCGTCAGGGCCAGAGGGCAGCAGAGGAACTGCAACTGTCAAGCGGGACTCCTTTTTGTGTATCAGCCTCCGGAAGCAGGAATAGTGCCATGGTCAGAGGCACAGACTTGGGCTGTCAGCTCTGTCCTTGGCCAAGTTACCAAAGTTCCCAGCCATTTTCCTTCCTTTGTATAAAAGGTGTATTGATAAATTACACTTCTTGGGAAAAAAAAATGGAGTCATTAGCTAGAGCAATTAGGAAAGAGAAAGTTATAGACGGAATAAGGATAGGAAAGGAAGAAGTCATCATTATTTGCTGATAACATGACACTCTACATGAAAAATCCTAAAAATTCCACAGAAAGATTCCTAAAATTAATGACCAAATTTGGCAGCATATCCAGATACACACTCAAAAATCAATAGCCTTAGGGCTAGGAATTTAGGTCAGCGGTTCCAGTGTCTGCCTCATAAGCACAATGTCACAATTTCGACTCCAGTACAAAAACAACAACAAATCTCTGAAAAAATCAATAGCCTGTTTTTTCACAGATAAGAAACTCATTGAGAGAGAAATTAGGGAAAATAACATCTTTAATAATAATATAAACAAAAAATACCTAAGAACCAAGGTAACATATAAAGTGAAAGACCTATACATTAAAAACCACAGCACTCTGAAAAAGGAGATAAAAGAGGATATCAGGAAATGGAAAGATATCCCCTGCTCCTGGACAGGCAGAACCAAGGTAGTGAAAATGGCCTTACTTCCAAAACTCTTATATAGATTTAATGCAGTCCCAATCAAAATATCAGTAGCATGCCTCACAGAACTAGAGAATCAACGACTAGAATAAGATCAAATTAAAAACCTTTATACAGCAAAAGAAACCTCCATTAGAGTGAAGACACAACTCACAGAATGGAAAAATTTTCCCAGCTACTCCTCAGGCAAAACACTAATATGTAGAATACATAAAGAACTAAAAAAAATTTCAAACTATTCTAGTGTAAAGGCTCAATCCAAAAATGGGCATCTGAAATGAATAGACACTTCTCAGAATAAGAAGTACGAACAGCAAACAAATATATATGTTATGGCTTTTATCTAGATGCCACCCTCAAAGTCTCATGTGGTCATAGGTGGACTTTTTCAGAGGTGGCTGGCCCAGGGTGTGTGTTGCTAAGATTGATTCAGGGTGCAATGCTAGGATTAAGGCTGCCCAAACCTGGGTGTGAGTATAATCGCCCTAAGGGTGGGTAGTCTGGATAGGATGTAAGGGACAGAAAGAAGGTTGTCATTTGATGCTTGTCACTTGTTACCTCACTGCTTGCTGCCTTTTGCCCGCCATGCACCGTTTCTCCTTTGTGATGCCACCTTGTCTTGGAGCCAGCCAAACTATATATTGAAACCTCTACAAACTGTAGAACAAATAAACCTTTCCTCCTTTCATTTTAGGTGTCAGGTATTTGGTCTCAGCAATAAGAAAATCGACTAAGACAATATGAAGAAATGTTCAGCAGTGCTGGCCATTTGAGAAATGAAAATTAAAACAACATTGAGATTTCATCTCACTCCAGAATGATGGCTATTATCAAGAAATCAAACAATAACACATTCTGGTGAGGCTGTGGAGAGAAAGAAACTCTTTTCCACTGCTGGTGAAAGTATAAACTGGTACAATCACTGTGAAAATTAAGATAGATAATTCTCAAAAAACTAGAACGAGAGGTTCCATTTGACCCAGCTGTTCCTCTTGTAGGTATCTTCCAGTAAGAGTTAAAAGCATGATATATGCATACTCATGTTTATAGCAGCATAATTTATAATAGATAAATCTTAGAAACTGTCTATGCACCCTTCAAAATATGAATGGATAAAGAAAATATGGTATTTATGTACAATGGAGTACTACTCTGCCATAAGGAAGAATAAACTTGAGTAATTTATCAGAAAATTGATGAGCTTGAAGACTGTAGTTTTAAGTGAAATAACTCAGACACATAAGTTTATGTACTGCATTGTTTCTCTTGTGTGAGGAACCCAAAGAATAATGGAGGATAGGTATTGGGAAGTAGGAAGAACATGTTCAAATGGGAAGGGAGCAGGGACTGGGAAAGAAAGAAAGGGAAAAGGAAAATAAAAGATTGGAAGGGAAAAAATGAAAACAAAGCATTTGTAAATGGGAGGGGAAGAGAGATTGAAAGGAGGAGAGGGGAATAGGAAAGAAGAATAATTGAGAATAATTATGTACAGGTACAAATTCCTTATAATAAATGTGATCATTATATATGACAAATATGTACTAGTAAAAAATATAGTTTAAAAATATTTAGAAAGGGCCAGGGATTTAGCTTAGTGGTTCTGGCTCCTGCCTCGCAAGTGTAAGGTCCTGGGTTTGATCCTCAGGACCACATATAACAATGCTGAGCATAGTGACTCACATCCACCAGCAATCCATACCACATACCACAATGCTGGGTGTGGTGGCTCACGGTTGTAATTTTAGCACTTGGGAGGCAGAGGCAGGAAGATTGCTGTGAGTTCAAGGCTGAGCTCAGGGTCAGCCTGAACTATAAAGTGAGATCCTGTCACAAAACAAAACAAAACAAATATTCAGAAAAAAATATGTCTCTACTGAACATGTATAGCCTTCTTATAATACAATATAACATCTATTTACATAGCATTTACATTTATTAGGCTCTACAAACAAGTCAGAGATGATTTTAAAATTATAGGAGGCTATACACAAGTTATATACAAATAGTGTGCTACTTTCTATAAGGAACTTGAACATATAAGGTTTTGTGTATCCTGGAGAGATCCTTTAATCAACTTCTGTGGATACCAGTGGATACTATATACTCCTTAGGCACTGTGTCTTCTGTTTCAGTGGCAGTTGGGTTAGGTGTGGTGACTCATGACTATAATCCCAGCATACAGGAGGGAGGATCTACTGAGTTTGAGGCCCATCTGAGCTACATAGTGAGTTCAAGGACAAGTTGGATTATAAAGGGAGATCCTGTCTGTAGATGCCTTGAGCTGACATGGCCTTTAGAGGTTTCTCTCAGTTCCTGATGCAGGGGCCATAAGAGGGCGGGATCTCATCCCTGATCACCCAGGGAGTCATGGAGATGCACATGATTCCCTATCACAATAGTTAATGCACAGGGCCTCAGACCATGGTGAGTCATGCATTGCCCAAATGGGCTTGAAGGCAAGGTGGGAGAAATGGTAGAATGAAATAGGCCTCACTGGCATTCAGCTCTTTCCAGCTGACTCAGGTTTTCAGTAAAACTGAGCACAAGTATGTATACCTAGTAAACCCTAGTAATTACATTCAAAGCAGAATGTGTAGCTCTACTTCAAGCCCATTTTCTGCCCAGACAATGCACCTCTTGTTGAGACTTCTACTCAAAAATTTGATGGGTGTAAAAGTTCTAGATCCCAAAGTTCCCTATGTGATGTGCCAGCCCATGTGTGTGGATATGCCTGGAAACATGCTTTTAATGCATATAGAAGAAGATCTTCATTAATCCATTCAACAAACGTGATCCCCTGTCCAAAGATACTCAGGACACTCTTCTAGGCATTATTGCTATTTCTCTCCATATTTAACATTTATCTGTTGATTTTATACTTTTGAGAATACATCCTCATCCATTTTAGGCACTCCTTCTTACAACATCCACTGGAGTTGGTGGAAAAGCCTGGTGACTTTTCAGTTATAGAAAAGAAAACTGACACTCAGAGATCAGAAAAGTGTTTGTCAAGATCACAGTCAGTAAGGAAATGACCTAGAACCCAGTCTCCTTGACTTGAGGCCCTGTGTGATTGCCTTAGTCTCAAGATGGCTCCTCTCCTCTCCTTTGCCCCAAGGCAGCACTTGGTTCTGGCAGAACTTCCCCTCCCTTTGGTGGCCACCTTTCCAGGACTCCACCTCTTCCAAACAGGAGATAGGCCAGCCTCTGGCCTGCCCACTTGCCCCCTGGGATTCATCTCTGTGAGGTCGTGGACTAGGAACGCCATCCTCTCTCGGCTCCCTGGGGCTCAGGAAGGAAGAAGAGTAGTGAGCAAAGGTTTGGAAGAGGGTTAGGAGAGGGAAGAAGATGGCCTTGGAGCTGCTGTGAATAGGAAGAAGCCTCCAAAAGAACCTGACCTGCCTCTCCAGTGAGATAAGGCTGGGCTCTCCTGTCCTTCCTTTCCCTGTTGTCCCTGCTCAGTCTGACCCCTTCCCAGCTTCCTGGCTCTCAAAGTCACACATGTACTCGCTCACTTCATCTCCCATACGCTGGCACACCCAGCACACTTACAAGGTCTCGCCCTGCCCCAAGTTCAAACACTCGGGTATTTCTCTATACTTTCCCTTGTAGCTACATTGCTGTGCATGCATAATCTTGGCCACACTCATGTACTCCCTCCGCAGAGGCAGATAGATTCACACAGACACAGGGCTCCCACACACAGACTCGCTGTCACACTTCCATATGATCAACTATCCTGTCTAAATTCCTTGGGAAGCCCAGCTGTCCCTCCACATCTTTCTGCAGGTGTTCCCAGCTGCCTCTTCAGGGAGGGACAGGAACTTCCGGGGCCACACATGGCCCCCAGTCTCAGATGAGTCTCAGGACCCAGCCAGCCCCTTTGTCCTCTGGAGAGCCAGGAAGTTACCCCTGAGAGGAAAAAAGAGGTTTTAGGCAGGAAACTCACCCTTATCAGGCTTCACCTCTTGTGACCCGGGCCTTAGCAAGCAGGGCAAAGTCACAAATTCTGCGCCGGAAAAGGCTTAGATGCCCTCTCTCCGTCTATCCCTCAGTGGAGACTTGGAGGTGGAAGGTCATACTCTCATTTCTCAAATAGCTTTGAGTGTGCCTGGTACAAGGCCCTCAGTGATGAACAAGAGCTGTGGCTCACTCCCTTACAAAGTTCACAGTAGAGAATGAGGCAGGTGATAAATCTGTCACACAGATCATTAATGACCATGATTCATAGCAAGTCCTGTTATAGCAAAGTGCAGGGCATAATGAGAGCATGAAAAGGGAAGCTAATCTATTTTAGGGAGGGTCTCCTGAGGAAATGACAAAGAAAGAGTTAAACGATGAGTGGGACCTTTCAAAAGTGGAGCAAAAATTGGGGGAGGCTATTTCAGGCACTTCAGACAACCTATGCAGCAACTCTGGACAATGCTGGAAACACTGGACAAGGATGTACATGAGAAGCCCAGGGTGGTGAGTGTAGTGCAAGGAGGGCGGGGTAGGAGATGATGTGGGGAGAAGCATGCAGAGGTCAGAGCTTGTGGAGTCATGGTAAGGGCAATGGCAAACTACTGGAGAGTTCCATGCATAGGAGTGTCATGCTTTGATTTACGTTTTGGGACAATTGGTTTGGTTCTGTGGGAAAGGTTGATCTCAGAAAGGCAAGCATAGGCTCAGGAAGATCAATAAGGGCTTATAACAGACAGAGTCTAGTCAGAAAAACAGAAACCATTTACATATTCCTTCCAGAGGGAATTGAAGAAGGCTACTGGGTTACATGGTAGATAACAGAGCTGGGAAGTCAAGCAGCATGGTGATATGTCCGTAGTTTAGCTACAGCAGGAAGCTACTGTCATTCCTAGGCTAGAAGCATGCTCGGAAAAGATGTTTTCACTGGATCCTAGATACCACTCTAGTCTAGTGGAAGCTAGACCACAGCTGGGTCCGCTGGTGAGAAATGGTCCCAAAGGGGATACAGCTGCTGCAGAACCACCCAGGAACACAGATGAGAGGGAAGGAGCTCAGATTCTCCTTTGCTCTCCAGGCTTTCACTGGTACCTCCCATTGGCCAAATCCCACACAGAACAGAAGGAGAGAAGAGCCAGAGACACAGTCTGAGAGCAGACTTGCAAATGATAGGCATGGAGAGCGTGTGATGGCTACTTAGGAAAGAAGTATTCAGTTCAAGTGAATTGAAGTATTCAGTTCAAGTGAACTTCAACTATTCAGTTCAAGTGGCCTGAACTGAATAGACTAAGTTAACTCATGTAACTTGCCTCCTCACACCTTGACGTTTTCAGCGTCGATGCTTTGGGTATGTCCCCCAATTCCATGTGCTGCAGGCTAACTCTCCATACAGCCATATTGGAAAGTAGAGCCTCATGGGAGGCAGCTGGGTCTGAGGGTAAATCCCTTGTGAATGGATTGACATTGTGGTCCTGGGACAGGGTTAGTTGCTAAGAGAGTGAATTGTTACAAGAGTAACTCCCTCTTTCCCCTGTCCTCTTTCTGTCTAAACTTCCCCCTTTCACCTTCCACCACATTAAGATCCAGCAACTAGATGCCCATGCCTTCCCCTTGGCCTGCCGAGCCTTCAGAATCGTAAGCCAAATAAATTTCTTTTTAAACTAAATTGACCAGTCTGTGGTACTCTGTTACAGCAACAGGAAATGGACTGACACTGTATTCTAGGGATGTGTGTCCCAGGTGTGTGATGGCTGGGGAGGGAGTGGTAGGGTTAAGGCACAGGGAACAGAGGACCTGCCACTCACAACCTGTCTCACTCCCATTATACCACATTCCTGGGCAGAGGTTTTAGAATGTCAGGCTTTCTCCCCCTCAAACCTACAAAATACTGAATGTTCCCATCTCTTCTGGACATCAAGGAAATGTTAGAATTCTTAGACATCTCTAACAGAGTCTGTACTATGCTAATCTGATCTTCCTGGAACACTGCTATAGCTCATGATACCCCCAGCCCAACAAATCTCAAATGGCTTCCCCATTATCTTCAGGAGAAAGTCCACATTTAGTAGCAGGCATGCATCATTGTTTATGATATGGCCTCAGTTTATATCTTCAACTTCATCTTCTCCTTTTCTATCTAGCAATACTAATTGCTATTTATTGACATTCAGTTATGAGCTGGGCACTTTTTTCTCTTTTGTAGAATTAGGGATAAAACACAGGACCTTTACACAGAGCTGCATTCCTAGCCTTTTAGAGCATTTTAAAAAAATTTTGAGATAGGCTTTCAGTGGCTAAATTGCCCAAGCTGGGCTGAAACTTGTGATCTTCCACCTTAGCCAGCCAGAGTGCTAGCATTACTCCAACTGTGAGCTGGATATTATTTTAAAAGCTTTACTTGCATTATCTCATCAAATTTGCCTTAACATCCTTATAAAGGAAGTTCTATAACTATCTGCATTTTGAAGATGGGGAAACCAAGGCCCAGAAAAGTAAGTTAAATTGCCTACAGTTCCAGAAGTCTAAGTGCCTATATCATTTCTGATACTTTGCTCAGCACTTTTCCAACCCATGCTGTGCATCTTGGGCCTGCCTTTTCTGCTTTCCTTTCCCTTGTTTTGCTTAAATTCTACCCAGTATTCTTCAAACCCACTGTAGGCTCAATATCCTCTTGAAGGCTTTTCTGATCACCTCCATTTCGTATTGCTACAAACTGAAACTGTTTTATCTTTCATGTTGCACAATGAACCAAACTTGGCCTGCTGAGACACAGAGTGCTCTGTGAAAGGCCCCCCCCAGTCCCACACTTGCTGGTGGTGGGATCTTGGGTGAGACCCTCAGTCTTGCTGAGCTGGCTCTGATTTCTCCTCCATAAGACAGAGCAAATGATAGCCTCTTCCTCCAAAACAGCAAGGAAGATTCAGTGAGGAAATGAATCAAAAGGAGGCCCCCAGGGCTGAGGTGTAGTTCAGTGGTGGAGCCCAGCATGCTCAAGGTCAGCAACTTGAAATAGAAATAGAGGAGAGACTTGGGAAGTCAGGTTAGAAGCCCTTAACTCACATTTCAGTGTGAGGTACTTCTGTGCTCATCATACCAGTTGTCTGATGTTCTCAGACAGTGAGGCTGCAGAGTGGGGGACAAAGACCCTTGCTAGACTCTGTCTCTGAGAAGGAAAGGGCAGTGGTCAAGTAGGGAGGCTGTACTATGCCTGTGGCCCCATGTTCTGGGCTCTACACTGTTTCTCTAACTAAGCTTATTGCCCACACCATGGGCAATGCCATTATCCTCATGGCATGCCTGAGAAGCCTGAGGTCAGGAAGGGAGGATAGAAAATGGACTAGCTTGAGCCTCTCAGGTCCCTACCCTGGGGAAAGGTACTGAGGCGCATTGTAAGGTAAACTGCTCTATTGCCACAGATGGACCCAGTTCCCCCTGCCTTGCAGATTCTTGGTCTAGAAGAGGTGTTCTATCTCTGCTGTGGGCAACAGTGCCCACCCAAGGCTTGCCCTAAAGCCTCTGTGGCCTTTGAAGCAGCCCATAGATTTCAGTCACTTATGAGGTGCTCCCAAAAGGAGACCACATACCACACACCACAGCTTCAGGCGTGGTGGCTCACGCCTGTAATCCCAGCACTCGGGAGGCAGAGGCAGGAGGATTGCTGTGATGTGAGTTTGAAGCTGAGCTCAGGACCAGCCTGAACTACAAAGCGAGACCCTGTCTCAAAAAACCTAAAAAAAAAAAAAAAAAAAAAAAAAAAAAAAAAAAAAAAAAAAAAAAAAAAAAAAAAAAAAAAAAAAAAAAAAAAAAAAAAAAAAAGAAATACTTCACACCAATATTTACTTGATTAGAGGGTTTGTGGTGGTAAGTCTGCTATAATTCTGATGAGCTTTCCTTCATATGTGATTTGTTTCTTTTCCCCCAACTGCTTTCAATATTTTGTTCTACTGTTGGGTTTCTGGAATCTTGACTATTATGTGCCTACATGTGAATTTTTTTAAATTATTTATTTATTTATTTATTTATTTTGTGGTTTGTTGGACTCCTATTTGCTTCACTTGTATGTGTGTCAAATTCTTTTCTTGGGAAGTTTTCTGCCATTATATCTGTAAACAGTTTTTTTTAAAATGTCATTTACGTTGTCTCCTGTTTCTTTACTGACTCCAATCAGTCTTATATTCTTGTTCTTTGCATTATCTAGCAGATGCTAGATTGATTCCTTATGGTTTCTTGCTATTTTTAAGAAATATTTCCTTTCCAGGTTACTAACTACAATCCGATCGTCTATGTTTGATATTTTATCCTTGCATTGGCTTATTCTGCTGCATAAACTTTCATTGGAGTTTTTAATCTCCTGGAAATGTTTGAAGCTATTCAATGGATTCCATTACTTTCATACACTGGGATTCCATCATGTTTCTGATACATGACTTCTTTAGAGTTATTAATTATGTCTTTCACTATGAGCACTATTGCTATTATTATCTGAGAAATTATATCTGATTTTTTTTTCCAGATCCTCTTCTGTTGCCAGTTCAGCAAGTCCAGGTGGTTGAGTTTCAGGTTGGTTCATTTCATTGCTCCCTAAATTTCCCTTTGGTTATTTGGAATTCTGGGTTGGTATCTTTTTAAGTGTTTCTACTTTTCCTGTATTAGTTGTTGTTGAAGTTTTTGGATTAATTTCTGGGTTGCTGCCTGTAAAATGCTTATTGCAGTTATCTTTCTTGCCAATATTCTGAACTTTTAGGGAATGACTACTTCCTAGGTCATCCTGGAGTTATTGTTGGTCCTTAGGCCTTGAGTCTTAAGCCTTAGGCCTTTGAGGAATCTTAGTTCTGGAACACCAGGAAAGACACTTGAATACAAAAATCATATCATATTGCCAGCCACGATAGTCTGATAGGTCTTTATTGTAGAGACTCTCTTTACTTTTCCAGTGGGTTTTAATGTTCATGAAAGAGCAATGAAGAGGTCTTCTCTATGTTGTTCACCACTGCTCTGTCTTCTGGAGCTTAGCCTTAATATCTTTGAGTACCTCTGCTGCATAGATCTGGATCCCTCTGCAGCCAGGGCAGCCTACTATGGCCTGGGGTAGAGCTGGTGGCCTCTTCACTCTGTGATGGTCCAGCAGGAGTGTTGGGCCTACTTGTTGCACTATGATCTGGAGAAGAGCTCTATCAGAGCTGTTTTTAATGATATTTCTCTATGATGTTTTCTTTCCAGATAATGATTAAGAAACTAATAAAATGATGGTGCCAAGTACCACAATAGTAACAGAATGTTGCTGTTTTCTGTTCTTTTTTTTAATGGAGTATGCTGGATATCTCTATAATTTTGTTCAGATGACTGCAGAACTTGGAAAAGCTGTTGTTGCTATTGATGCATAATATACTGATATTATTGAAAAGAATATAAAATTTATATAAATGTAAATATACATATATAATTTTAATTTTTGGAAACGGTACTGTCAACTTTGGGAAAAGTTGCATAGAAATTAATAGCCATATTGATCTAGAAACATTAAATTTAAATTTTTTTCCATTTATATAGGGACAATGAACTGTTTTAAGTATATAAAGTTGTACCTGCACGCGTTTGATTATAGAAACTAATAAATTATAAACTAAATAATGAAAAATTAAAAATTAAATCTAATTATATGAGAATGCTCAGGCTTTTCCTTTGCTAGGAATAGTGAGCTGTTAGAAATACTGAAGAGGGGCTTGAGGCAACAGATACTGCTGGCAGTGGAAAGAAAGTGAAAACTAGGTAAACTTCTGTGTTCCTATCTCTTTGGGATTTGGGATTTGAAGAATCTGCCCAGTTGTTTTCCAGATATTACCTTATGTAGAAGGGGAGAAGAAGGAAGGAAGGATGGACGGATGGTAAGAAGGAGGGGAGGGAGGGAGGATGGAAAGGAGGGAGGGAGGAAGGAATCAATAGATGGGCGAGTGGGAGAGAGGGAGAAAAGTAAATTTTTGAGCTTCACCTGGCTTCCAGATGCCATGTTAAGCCCAAAAGGAGGACAAGTTAATAGAAAGACAAAGGCTTTGGAGTTAAATGTTACTTCAATCACTGCACATTTTATCTATTTTAATAAATATTGATAGTGCTTAATATGTGTTCAGTATGATGTTAGATACAGGGGATATTTCTCTCTAACCTTGCAAAATTATAATCTTCTGGGAGAGACAGACATTAAGCAAACCATTCATCAGATATATCTCTAATCAGGAAGTGTGATAAATACTCTGAAAAAAATAACAGAGGCTATAAGAGTATACAGCAATGGGAACTTAACTCAAATTATGGACAGAGGCATGTCAGGGAAATCCTCTATGAAGAAACAGCCCTGAAATGAGACTTCCAGAATGACTTGGACTTAGTCAAATCAAGGGTGAAGGGAAGAATACTCAGGATACGTTCCAAGTTAGGACCTCAGGGTAGGGAAGAGGTTAGAATGCCCAAGGAATATGCCTGGGGAAAAGAAAGCGAGTCACCAGCAGGAATCGTTGCCTTTTAAATCCTCTCTCAGGTAACCAAGGACCAGGACTTTGTGAGCTATTTCAAAAGGAGAGAGTAAGGCTCTGTTGTGGGAACTGCACTCTGCCAAACTTTGCTAAGCCTGACCCCAGCATGAAGAGGAAACTCACTGTTAAGGGGTCCTAAACCAGCCTGGCCCTCTTCACCTCACTCTTAAAACTATGCTGCTAGTCCTACACCTGATATATTTGGGGGGCCTTTCTGTGCCTTGTGAGGGCCTCATGTTGCTTCAATTCATAGATAAAAGTGCAAGTAGAACTGGGCATGTGTGGAAGAGAGAAAAAGAACCCAGCTCCTACTATAGTTAATGTGCTTCCATTAGAAAGGGTGTTAATTTACGTGGACTCCACAGTCCTGATCCAGGCACCTCCCTCCAGACTCCACCTTCTGGCGCTGCTGTATTGAGGACCACGCTTCTATGTAAGTTTTGGTGGAGAGCAACCATATTCAAATAACAGCAGCATTTCACTTTCGTCTCTCTCGCTGTAGTCCAGGTGCCACCAGACTCCTGGCCACCAGCTCTGCCTGTTTTCTGACATCATCTTGATAGATTTTTTTGGGAGTTTTATACACAAAGCTCACCACCTGCTATGTCCTCCATTTCTCTGTGGCTTGTCTTTTCTACTCCTCTCAGCACTCAAAACTCCATAGATGAGTGTTGCTACGATCCTGAGCTAATGACAGGGCTGAGGTGGGCTGGGGTTCATCAGAAGCTTATATAGTTTGACTCTGGTGAAATCAGACATCAGAAGGGGATGCTGGAGTTGGACTTATTCCAGATGTTGGGGGATTAGTCAGCCAGAGTCACAGGAAAGAATTAACAGGCAGGGAAAGGGCCTCAATTCCTATATCTTCTACTTTCCCCAAGCCATGCCAATTGCTGGATATCTCATAGGAGTGGCTGTCCAGCCATTTCTCTTGCAGGGGAATAGGGCCAGAGTGGAGCACAGTGGGGAAGAGTAGTGGCTTGGGAGCCCAGGAGCCTATTGTTGACTCTTTACTGGGTCTGGGATTTTGAAAGGCAACATCAGGTTCTTGAAGCTGCATAGAGGATTATGTCCCCACTCCCTTGAAGATAGATGTGTCCATGTTCTAGCCAAAGAAGTGAAGACAGAACTGACAGAGGTCACATGTGGACTTAAGCATTTCACTGAAGTTTCTTGGCTCTCGAGCTTTCTCTTTTTTTTTTTTATTTAAATCTTTATTGGTACATTACACACACGCATAATGATTGCACTCCATAATGGGGATTTGTACCAGTATAAGACACAACTTAATTCTCATTTTTTCCCATAGCCCTACCCACCCTACCACCCCCCCATATACATAAAATTTGTTTCCTTACTTTTTTGTTACAATCTCATCATTTTTCCCCCTTCAGCCTACTTTACATTGAGCATTTTCTATTTCACAATATATAACATACAATTCTAGGACTCATTTACATTTTTATTTTCTCATACCAGAGAAAAGATGCGATATGTACCTATCTGTGACCTATTTGTTGCACTTAGGAGGATAACCTCAAGGTATGTCCATTTAAGTATAAATGATTCAAACTTATCATTTTTATGGCAGAGTAATACTCCATTCTGTAGAAGAACCACAGCTTTTTTATCCAGTCTTCAGTTGATGGACACTTGGGTTGTTTCCAAGATGTAGCAATCACAAACTGGGCTGCTATAAACATGGGTGCACATATGTCACTGTGATATGAGTCTTTTAATTCTTGTGTGTATATACCTAGTAAGGCAATGGCCGGGTCTTTTCCACAGTTTTGGTGAAGTAGAAACGCATTTTGAGATAGTGATACCACAGTCTTAAGATGGAGCTGCTCCCCCAGCCTGGGTCCTAGAACTCTGTTGCTTACCCACAGTGAGTGTACAATTTAAGTGACAGCAAACTCTTTTTAAAATAAAATCTTTATGTTTTATTTTAAGATAAGATGTTAATAAAGAAAATATAAAAAGCACTCCTTACTTCTACTCAAAACACACTTTCATAACAAAATAATAAGAAAATAACAATAATTGATATACCGTGTATCACAATCTTAAGAGAACAGCCACCATGTTAAAAGGAAAAAAGATTCTTTTAAATTCATTGAGATTTGGATGATGGTGAAGGCTACAGTATAACCTGGACTATCATCAAACTTGAATCTTGGTCACGTTCCTTGGTTTCCTTATCTATAAAATGTGAGTCATAAAGTACCCACTTCCTATAGTTACAAGAATTTTTAAACATTTATTTATTTTGCTTAGCACATGTTTGCAGTGCTTAAAGAATGCATCCTCTTCTCATCCACAAAAGATGCTCCTCACTGCTTCCTATCATCCATCTTTTATTTTGCACTTTAAATTATTTATACTATGTGTGTGTCATCTTAGGGGGTAGTCACATGATTATATAAACTGTGTCTGATTTTTTTTTTAGGTTTTTTGAGACAGGGTCTCGCTTTTGTGGTTCAGGCTGGCCCTGAGCTCAGCCTCCAACTCACATCACAATCTTCCTGCCTCTGCCTCCCGAGTGCTGGGATTACAGGTGTGAGCCACTACGCCCGGCACTGTGGTATGTGGTACTGGTTGCTGCTGGGGTGAGTCTCCATGCCCAGTATTGTTATGTGGTTACCGGGGAATCGAACCCGGGCCCTTGCGCCTGCAAGACAGGCGCCGGAACCACTGAGCTAACTCCCCGGCCCGTGATTTTTTACTTAGCATTATGATTTCAAGGTGCCAGCTTCGAGAACTAAATGGGTCGATACAGAAGGAGCTTGGAATTGTCTGGGGAATACAATAAAGCATTCAGTTAATGTTGGATTGTTACTAGTATCTCCTGCCTACCTGGAAGATCTGAAGCTTTCCTGGATTAAGCAGAAAGATAGAGCAACACAGAATTTAAGCAAGAGAGACATGATGGTTTTCTGGTCCTACCTTTGTGGGCAGCTCTTCTGGGCAGCATTCCTGGCTCTGGCTCTCTGAAGTTGTCCCTGAACTTGTTCCAAAGGTGGAGCTGCAACCTGGTTACTGGCACCTCTTCCCTTTCCCATCCCGCAGTGCACTTGCAGTAGGTGTGGATCTCAAGCTGAAGCTGCCTGGCTCCTTGTCAGGTATGCATCTGCTGGCATAGATGTTGAGCAAGGCATCACTTTTTAAAAATTTTTGTCTTTTTTTGTGTTTTGTGGTTTGTTTTTTTTTTTTTGGAGGGAGTTTAGACAGGGTTTTGCTATGTAGTTCAGACTGTCCTTGAACTTACTATGTAGCCCAAACTGGCCTCAAACTACCATGGATCCTCCTACCTCACCTTCCCAGGTGCTGGACTTACAGGTGTGTGCTACCATGCCAGCTATGGGACACCAGTTTCTGTCATCACTGATATAGTCATTGCAGGAGGGAGCTGGATGGGCTTCCTCTCAAGTTGCACGGAAATTTTATGTCAACCCCTACCTTGTGCAGTCTTCTGCTCAGACCACCTCCCTCTGCCACTCCACTCTGCTTCCCTTCTCTTAAGATCTTTCTGAAAGCTACTCCCTACCATCTTTCCCCCCACACCCAGGCCACTGTATGGGTTCTTCTCCTGAAACTCCTCAAAACTGGATCCTTGCCTGTCCACCCTTCACACTCCCCGGTGCTCACGGTTCCCACAGCCACCCCTCAAGTCGAGGCAGGAGTGTAGCAGAAACTGCAGGCAAAACAAGTTCACTTAGCTCAAACATTAGCAGATAGCTGTGATCTGGGGAGCCCTGTGGTCATCTGAACGAGGTACTACCTGAGAGATGGAGAGGCTCCATCGCAAATGTCACTTCCACCTGCCACTCACGGTGTCTGCACTGCCACCATTTGGGATACAGTATTGCCTCGTGTTAAACTGCAGAGCGTACAAGAAGGCATATTGTTTCTGGCTGTGCAGAAGCACAGCTTGTCTGAGGAATTCAGCCTGTCAGTGGAATCGTCTGGGATACATGTTAAAACGCAGATTTCTGGGGGAACTTCAGAGCTGTTTTCTGTTATATTGGCAGAAAGAATGCTGGAGAACAGGAAGAAGCAAATTCTGAGTGCAAGTTCTTAGCCTCCACCCTTCAACTCAAGGGTGGGGCCATGCAGGTCTTATCTCTAACTACTTCCATGACAAACTACACTGTTCTTATTTCAGAGACTGTGTCCCCCTAAACCTCTACATCTAAGTAAAAACAGTGGGGCTCCACTAGATTCAGGAAGGCAGCTACAGTGTTTGGAGAGCATCTTGTCCCATCTCAAGGGACAAGGACTAATAGAAGATATGGTGGAAACTATGACAATAGGAGTCCACGTAGACTGCTGTTCAGATGAAGGAAGAGTTCCTAAGGATAACATCTCCTCTTATTTGTTCAGTGACTGTGGTTGATAAAACACTTTCATGTTCACACACGTTCTTTAGGCTTCCCACACATTACGATAAGGTAGAATTAATCACTTCTGTTTAACAGAATTGGAAACTGGTGAATAGAGAGGTTAAATAGCTTGCCTGAGATCACACAGCTACTTAGCAGAGGAGTTTTGACTCCAGGTTTCCTATCTCTATGATACTTATAGGTGATTCTATTTCTGTTAGGTGAATCCTAATATAGATTTTATTCCTGAGAGAGGGTATCAAGCAGATGGAAGGCTGCAAAAGCTCTCCTACTCTCAATGGAATACCATCCCCTCCCTAGGGAGGGACTGTAGAGAATGGTCCTTCTAGGTAATTAACCTTTATTGCTCTCTATCAGGCTCCCAGTTATCAGCAGCCACTGTTTGAACAAGTGTGTCCTTCCCTGAAGATCTCTGTGCTGACTGATAAGGGAACCTCATCTCAGCTCCAAAGAGGAAGGTGCCTATCTCCAGTCTCCTCCCCTGGGCTGGTCTCAAAGACTGTCAGGAAAGGTGGAAACCACTTGCTAGGTGATATTTGATTCTGGAAGAATGCAAAGGGGACAGAGGTCAACCCACACAACCTTAATTGTGAAGCAAGAAAGCCAGAGTCAACTGCACAGTGACTCTGCTGCAGGAGTTAAGAAGAGCAGATTTTGTAGCTTCCTGTATGTCTCCAGGTCAAGTGGCCACACTCTGTTTGCTTAGTATCTCAAGCACCCCTTTTTGTGTTACAAAGAACCTAATGTATATACTTGAGGTCAATCTGGAAAATAGGAAAACTGTGTTCTACTTCCCTCTCAGCAATTAACTCTCATGTGACCTTGGTAATGCACTTGCCCTCTCTAGGCTTCACATGCTAAGGCCCATCCACTCATAAAGTGCCTCATCAAATGGCGCCGTGCCAAGAGTTAATCTGCAATCTAAAATTTAAAATTTACTTTGAGGAAGAAATTGACTGAGAGCAAAGAATAATTTATTCTTTGAAAATATAGATAGTCCTTGACTTGATAGTTTGGCTTTGATGGTTTGATTTATGACGATGCAAAAGCATATAGCCTTATAATCACTCTGTGTTTTCACTTTTGGTACAGAATTCAATGAGTTACACTATCTGTTCAACAATTTATTTTGAATTAGACATTGTGCAGATGATTTTGCCCACCTGTAGGCTAACATAAGCATTCTGTGCATGTTTAAGGCAGTGTTTCCAGGTACTGTGAAACTATACTCTTCCCAGGGGCTCCTTTCCAGACTCTCATCCTGAACAAAAAATTGAACAGGAAACGAGATAGAGAGGTGTTTTACACTTGTTAAATTAAGTAGGGAGGGAAAAAGTGCTCTGAAAAGAAGTGATATGCAGAGTGAGGGTGAGAAAAGAAGGTATACCCGGAACACAGACCCTGCCATTGCAAAAGAAAATGGCAGTGGTCACAAGGCCAATGGGCGCCATTTTTTATATCCCCATTCTGACATCAGATCTAGGCTGTCCCATGAAAACCCTGCTTGCATTTTCTGATTAATACCAGGTACAGGGCTCCGAAACTGTTCTGTGCATGTGTCTTAAATCTACCTTGCTGACAGGTCACACTTGTTTGCACAGCTGGCTCAGAGTGCCCTAATCTTCTGCCTCAGTAGAATAGGCTAAGCTATAATGTTTGGTAAGTTATGTGTATTAAGTGAATTTTCAACTTATGATACTTTCTCATAGGATGGGTTTTTGAGGACATAACCCCCTTGTAAGTCAAGAAGCATCTGTACTCAGGGATCTTCAGTTGTGTTGACCAGAGCATAGCACAACAGGAAGGATGTGGGCAGATGTGAGAAATGAAAATGTACACAAATCCTTTCTTTCATGGGACTCACATTCTACTGGAGGGAGACAATGAAAAAAGTAAATAAACTTTATAGACTGTTAAGTGTTGGGTGGTTATAATTGGGTGTGTTGGAGTATGCCTGTATCCCCAGATACTTAAGAGGCTGAGACTGGAGGATCATGAGATTGAGACCACCCAAGGCAATTTAACAAGACCCAAAATAAGACTCAAAATAAGATGAAATTTAATTAAAAGGGGAGATAGCATTGGGCTTAGTGGTAAACTACTTCTCTAGCATGTACAATGGCCAAGTTTCAGCCTTCAGTATCAAAGAAAGAGAGAGAGAGAGAGAGAGAGAGAGAGAGAGAGAGATTAAGTGGGAAAGAGAGCCAAGAATCCACTCAGTGCATTGTGAGCTAATGAAGTTAGAGGTGAGAGAAAACTTTTCTGGAAAAGTGAGAAGGAAACCTAGGTTGATGGGAGGCAGGAAGCAGCCCTGACTCAGAATATCAGTAGGAAGGACTGACAGGGCCAGGATGGGCCATGAGGGATGGAAGAAAAAGCTACAGGGATGAACAAATAGCCTAAACAGGAATCCCAGCAGAGGACTGATGCTGGAGTTTCATCTCCACTGAGGGCCTCCTCCCATCCCCCACTCCACCTCCACTCCTGAGCCACACACACTTGATAACTGCTCCTTAGGGGCTCTGTGCTATGCCTCATTCTACTGTTTGGCAGCTATGGCTGACATTTACTGCTGGGTATGATTCACAAGCCTGACCAACCACAGCAGGTTTATCAGCATGGCAACAATGAGGGTGAATACATACTGGCATAAATGTATCTGAAGTGTTCCAGGGACTGCATGTGGCCTTGCTATTCCATGTGCAGCCTCACAGATCCTAGGAAGTCCCTGTTCTCTCTCTGAACCTCAGATTTCCCCATGTATGACATGAAGGCCTTGCCTTATCTCCCTTTCAGAGTACATAAAGATTAAAGTGATCTAAGAGTATAGAGTGGGATATAAAGGCATTCCGGGAATGTCACCTCAGGTGGCCTTTTCTGAGAGGTAGAATCTCTGTCTCAAGTGGAGCTGCAGATGACCCAAGGCAAGAATACTGCCTCATTAGTCTGTAAAAGAGAGTTACCATGGGGACCTGGAGGGGCACAGCCCTTCTCCTCACTTGCTTACCCCCCCCATGAAGAAATGCAAAGCCACTCTATAAATTTCAGAAGATTTTTGGTGGTGGCCAGGAGAAATATGAGGATAAACAAGACCTACTCTCTACCACAAGGGCTCACAGTTTAACCAGGATACTAAAGGGAATGAAATCTAGAAAGCCAGTTAGAATACAAAGGATAAACTAAATGAAGAGCAAGAAGGGAGGAAGAGCTTGATTCCAGCGATGAAATCAAGCAAGGCTGTAAAGAGTAGGAGAACATCGAAACACAGGAGATTCTTGATTTTTAATGGGGACAGCATAAGCCATGGCACACAAAGTTTCAGGGTGCCTCTGGGGAACTAACCAGCACTCAAGTGTAAATAGACTATGAAGTGTGGAATAAGAGGTGAGGCTAACAACTGAGGGCCTTGAATGCCACTCTAAGGAGACTGGAGTGGAAGGGGAAGCATATCAAGTAGGATTTTAAGATGATCACCGCAAGGGTGACTGGAAGAAAGGTCACCTAAAAGACTTCTGTGGTCAAGAGAAAGAGATTGTCATGTATTGGATTAGGGAAGAGTCCATCACAATGGAAAGGAGGAGGTGAGTGGGAAAGATAACAGCCTCACCTGGCGGAAGTTGGAATCCAGGAAAGGAGAGAAAGGGAAAAGTTGAAAGAAATTTCCAAACTTGCTGATAAGCAACATCTTCCTGTTTCCTAGATTTGTGTAGTTTGACTGGGGGTAGAGGAAAGAGCTCAGAGGACATTTAGAGCAGAGCTATAACATTCTACCTTGCTCACTTCCTTCCACCCATCACCCACGCATGCATAGAACACTCTAGCACATCATTCTCTGTCACTCTATGTATCTGCTGGTCTTAGGGTATTCATGTAATGTGTAACTTCCTAAAAGGCAGGCTGCTTATATTTAATTTCTAGTTCTACCCTTACTATACCTATGTGGTCTTGAGTAAGCTAAGACTAGTTTTGTCTTCCGGAAAATGGGAATAACAATAGAATCTATCCCACTGGTTGATGTGAGGATGAAATGAATAGGTGAGTGAAAAAGGCTGAGACCTACTGCATTGGAATTACTTGATGAATGCAATCATTATTGTTCAATGCATTTTTCCTTAGCAATTATTTGTGCCTGACAATGTCAGGTACATGGTAGGGAGAAGAGAAGAGTTAAGCCAGGTTTCAGGAAAGAAATATGTAGGCACTGGCCAGAATCCAACACATCTGGGGTTATAACAGAGAGAGCTCAGAGTGGCATGGGAACAAGGGAGAGGAGAAGTCACTCAATCTGATGAGGTGACATACAGGTAGGGATGGAGAAGGGAGAGGAAAATCTCCTTCTGGGGCAGGATTGTCAGGCCTCCCAGAGCAAAGGGGCATTACAAGGCTACAACCTAGCAGGCTAGGTATATGAAGCTCTAAGTCTTTCTCAGGGCAGGATGGGGTTCACTGGGCTACAAAGCTCTCTATTGTCCTTTTCAAAATTTAGTTCGTCCTCTTCAAAACTTTATGCTAAATTGAAATTATGACTTTCTCTAGATTATGGAATTAATGCTGGATCAGTTAAAGTATACTTGTAGGCAATGGAAATCCCTCTAGCTGCTTCAAAAAGAAGACTTTAATGAACATTAGGTGGTTTTCACAATAGTGTGTATGGCTGAGGGCACAGGTTTTAGGCTGAGTTTCCAAGAAGGACTTTCAGCCTCCAGCACCACATTGCCTTTTGCCACCATCAGCATCAGCAAAGCTCAGTCCTATGTTAAAGTGAATTTGACTGGATGGCTGAAATCCCCCCTGAGACTCAGCTGTAAGGGTTTCTGACGAATGTAGATGTGGGCTGCTCACTCTGCAATGCTGAATGGAAGATACCTAGGAAAGGATGCTGAACTGGATAGTGAAGAAGTCCATCCACTACACAGAGCATTCATGTGCAGCCTGTAAGTGAGTAAGGGATAAACTCTACAGAAAGAAATCATTACTAATCTTACCATGAAGAGGCAGTCACTCTTAATATTTTGTAATGTTTCCTCCTAAATGTTTCACTAGTGTATCCTCCCACCAGTTCCTTTAGACACCTGTTTTCTGGCCTTGTCAGTGACTTACCATTCTCCTCTACTCTGTCTTATGTCCCCGAAGGCCCAACTCTATGTGCAGCGCTGACAGTAGCATCTTTCCCACTGAGTCTTGTTGAGTGCGGCCAGTGGAGCAGATGGGCAGGAGATAAGGTGTATGGAGAGGATGAGGTGGGGCATGGAAATGTTGTGGTTTAGGTCTATCTAAAATGTTTCCCAAAAGTCTAATTAGTATGGATGTTGACTGGAGCATGGAGGCACTGTACTCACCAGTAATTTCATACGTGGTGAATTTAGTAAGTGAATATACTGTTACTAGGTAGGGCATAGTTGGGAGTGGGCTACGGGGTAAATATCCTGGTTTCTTCAGGATTTTTAATATACACGATCCTATCATCTGTGAATAGCTTTACTTCTTTTCCATGTGGATGCCTTTGTCATTTTTCTTGCCTAATTATTCAAGCTAGAACCTCTAGTACTATGTTGAATAGAAGTAGTAAGAACAAACATCTTTGTCTTGTCTGTGATCTTACAAAGAAAGAACTCATTATGATAGTTGTGGCTATTCAGTAGGTGACTTTTATCTACTTGAGGAAATTCCTTTCTATCCCTTGTTTGTTGAATGTCCTTATCATGAAAGAGTATTTTATTATCTCAAACTCTCTTTTCTCTATCTGTTGACTACATACATTTCATCTTTTATTTTATGGATATAATATACTAATTAACTTTTAGATGTTAAAACATCCTTACATTCCTGTAATAAATTATACTCAGTTATGGTGTATAGGTGATTTGTGTGATGCAGAATTTGGTTCACTAGATTTTTTTTTTTTATAGCTTAGCTTATGCACTGGTCTATCCTGGGGAATGTTCTATATGCTACTAAGAAGAAAATACATTCAATTGTTGTTGGGTGGAGTATTCTAAATATGTTTGCTAGTGTTTGTTGGTGATTTTTGCATCTAAATTTATACAAGATATTGGTCCACAATTTTCTTTACTTGAGATGTTTCTGTTTGTCTGGCCTTGGTAATGTTAGCCTCATAGAATGAGTTGGGAAGTACTGGTATACTGGCTTCATAAAGTGTCTTACTAATTTTATGTTTATGTTGCCCTGTTCTTAAAATTCTATAATACAAATGAAGCTGTGTTATTTATATACATTAACTGGATTGTATATTTTGTATGCAGCCTGAGATAATTCCTCTCCACCTTTGCCAGGAAGATCAAGAAATTGGACATTCATGATCTAGATGAAATGAAAAAATTGGTAGAAACACAGAGACTACCAAAACTGACTCAACAATTGGATGCAACTGTGAAGAGTTGAGATTCTTTTTTTGATGTTTGGTAGACTGTGCCAGTGAAGCCATCTTCCTTGGAATTTTTCTTTGTGGGTAGTTTTAATAATTACTAATTCAGTCTTTTTACTTGTCATCAGTGCATTCATGCTGTTTATTTCTGATTCAGTCAATCTCAGTAGTTTGTCTTCCTAGGATTTTTTTCATTTTGTCTGTTACCTCATTTGATGATGCAAAATCTTTCTTTTATAATCCTCTTATTTCTGTAAGATTTGCATGGATACACTCATTTTCATTTCTAATTTAGTAATTTGAGTCATCTCTATTTTATTCTTGATTAATCTGTAAATTTGTCAGCTTTGTTAATCTTCTCAATGAACTAATTTGGCTTCATTGATTTTTTCTGTTTTGTTTTCTACTCTATTTTACCTATTTACAATCTAGCCTTTATTATTTCTTTCCTTCTTACTTTATGTTTGGTTTGCTCTTTCTACCATGTCTTAGGGTAGAGTTTAGATTATTGATTTGAAATCTGTCTTCCATTTTTAAAGTACACATTTATAGCTATAACTTTCCTCCTCAAAACTGCTTAAGCACATTTTGCAAGTTTTGATACATTGTGTCTTCTTAGTCATTGATCTCAAAATATTTTCTAAATTCTATTTTGATTTCCTCTTTGACTCACTGATTATTTAGGGGTTTGTTGTTTAATTTCCACATAACTGTGAGTTTCCCAAACTTCTTTCTAGTTTTTGTTTCTAAATTCATTCTGTCAGAGTCTGAGAACATAGTTTTTATTACTTACATTCTTTTAAATTCACTGAGGCTTGTTTACAGTACCGTATTTGTCTACTTTGGAGATAGTTTTGTGTGCACTTTATAAAAATAGGTATATTTTCTTCATGAAATCATGAAACACAGAAGGAATAGGATGAAATATTTTAACTGCTGAGAGGAAAAAAAATCCTACCAAGCAAGCATTATATGCCCAATAAGATGTGCTTCAGAAATAAGGGAGAAATGAAGACATTCTAAGAAAAACAAAAGTAAGACACTGCACGAGTAGACCTGCTCAACAAGAAATGCAACAGAGACTCTTTCAGGCTAAAGGAGAAGGACAGTAGACAGTGAAGCAGTAAAGAAAAAGGGAAGATAGCTACATAGATAAATATAAAATCCAGTATTATTATACATTTGGCTTATAGCCACTCTTATTTCCCTAAATATCTTAAGAGCCTAACTGATAAAATAATAACCACAAATATATATTGATTCATACACAATATATAAAGATGTAGTTCATGAACATAACATGGGATAGAATGAAAGTGTGCAACAGCAGAATTCTTTACATATCTCTATGGCTAAATTGGTATTCAAACTAGATGTGAGGCGTTATAAATCTTAAGAAGATATAAATTTAAGATGTTAATTTTCTATTTATCATTGAGTCAGTTTTGGTAGTCACTGTGTTTCTACCAATTTTTTCATTTCATCTAGATCATAAGTGTCCAAAATTCTTGACCTTCCTGGCAAAGGTGGAGAGAAATTATCTCAGGCTGCATATAAAATATATAATCTAGTAAATGCATATAAGTAACAGAGCTTCATTTGTATTATAGCATTTTAAGAATGGGTTAGGGCAGGGGATTTAACTCAGTGGCTTTAGCGCCTGCCTTGCAAGAGCAAGGGCCCAGGTTCGATCCCTGGTAATCACATACTATACTGGGTGTGGAGACTCACCCCAGCAGCAACCAGTACCACATACCACAGTGCCGGGTGTGGTGGCTCACGCCTGTCATCCTAGCCCTCGGGAGGCAGAGGCAGGAGGATTGCTGTGATGTGAGCTGGAGGCTGAGCTCAGGGCCAGCCTGAACTACAGAGCAAGACCCTGTCTCAAAACAAACAAACAAACAAAAAACCAGTGGAACATAAAAAAAACTAGTAAGACACTTTACGAAACCAGTGTGTCAGTGTCTGGCTCAGTGGAAATGGGTACAGTTCTTAGTGAGTTGTCAAGGTGCTCCTCAGAAAGTTTGGATCTAATTTTGCCCTTTGTGCTTTTTAGTATTGAAAATAGTGTTTACAAGTGTATGTACTACCACAAGTGGTGATGTGACTAAGGTGTGACTATTAAGCAAGGGACATTTTTGTCTGGAAAGATGCGGCTCACAAAGATCTATTAAAGAAATATGATCAGTCCTTTATTTGAGTCGAATATATGACTGCGACTCCAAACATTTCATTTGAAAATTCCTATTAAAATGGAATCACAAATGTACCCAAACATTAATGATTTTTAAAAAATATTCTTGCAATCCATTTTCAAATTCCTATGTCAAAATAGAAAGCAAGCCTGTGCATTTTTCATGCTACACTGGATAGCATTTAGCCAGTGTACCACAAAGCCTAGAATTATTTGCAAGAACTCGAGCTTTTCATAACTTAAGTTTCATTTCAAATGCCATTATGGTTTAAATCATACCATAAATAAGTTAGTTTTCACCTTGAAGACAAATGTGTAAATCATTTAAATGAGTGGTCATAGCCACCAAGTATGTTATATCTTTGATCCATTTTTCATCTTAGAGTTCCGGCACAAACTTTCTTTGTGATTCCATTAATAAATTGACTTCACTTCGCAAATCTTAAATCTGTTCAGCATTTTATCTTAACTTAGCCACCTTCCTTTAAGAAAGTAAATGATTTACTCATAATCCACTTCCATATTGCTAAGGAATTTCTGAATTTGGCAATGGTGCAATCCCTTGGACTTTATGAGATTCATAGCTTTCATGATGATTTGCATAACATTATACATTTTAAAGCCTTGGCACACGCTTTTATGTATGGTGCAGTGATATTTCATCAAATGTGAGTTGCCAGTGGCAACTGCATTATCTACTAATTTAATTTTTTTTTGAGACAAGGTAACTTTTATTTGTTTGTTTGTTTTGTTTTGTTTTTGTAGTTCAGGCTATCCCTGAACTCACTACATAGCCCAGGCAATCCTTGAACTCACAGCAATCCTCCTGCCTCTGCCTCCTAAGTGGTGGAATTACAGGTGCAAGCCAGCACACCTGGTGAATCTTATAAATCCCTCTTTTCTAAATCAAACATCGCTGGGATGCTATACCAGATATGTTGACAAAAGTTAAAAAATTAATGTAGGCCAGGGATTTAGCTCAGTGGTTTCAGCACCTTCCTGGCAAGCATTAGGTCCTGAGTTTGATCCCTGGCAACCACACACAACCATACTGGGTGTGGTGACTCATACCTACCAGCAATCAATACCACACACCATAGTGCTGGGTGTGGTGGCTCACACTTGAAATCCCAGCACTCAGGAGCAGAGACAAGAGGATTGCTGTGTTCAAGGCTGAGTTCGGGACCAGCCTGAACTACAAAGGGGACTTTGTCTCCAAAAAATAAATAAATAAAATAAAAATAAAAATTTAATTAATTTAATTTAATAAAATTAAAATTACTTCAATGTAATTTTTACTATCTCATCCAAATCAAGAACATTAGCTGTGTCTTTTATTGTAATATTAGTGGGGAGAGGGCACTGGAGATTTTTTTTTTTATCTTTATTGGTACATTAAATATACACATCATGATTGCACTCAACAATGGGAATTTGTACCAGTATAAGACACAACTTAATTCTCATTTTTTCCCATAGCCCTACCCACCCTACCACCCCCCCATATACATAAAATTTGTTTCCTTACTTTTTTGTTACAATCTCAACATTGTCCCCTTTCACCTTATTTTACATTGAGCATTTTCTATTTCACAATATATAACATACAATGCTAGAACTCATTTACAACTTCATTTTCTCAGACCAGAGAAAAGATGCGATATGTACCTATCTGTGCCCTATTTATTTCACTGGAGATTTAACCAGGGCCTGTCACCTAGCTATATCCTCAGCTCTTTTTTAATTTTTTAAATTTGAAACAAGGTTTTGCTCCATCACGGAGCTGCCCAGGCTGGACGCACATGCTTCATCCTCTTGCTTCAGCTCCTCAGGATTCTGGGGTTACAGGTGTGCACCAGCACATTCAGCTTAGTTGTGTCCTTTAACAGCACCAAAGTAGCCATTTCTTCAGTGACATTGTATGTGATATCAATGCCTCCAGTACAAATGGCAAGTTGGGCACTATTTGTTGCAGCAATACTGTCATCCATCACCAGGTATAATTTTTTTTTTTTTTTTTTTTTTTTAGCTTTTTTGAGACAGGGTCTCGCTTTGTGGTTCAGGCTGGCCCTGAGCTCAGCCTCAAACTCACATCACAGCAATCCTCCTGCCTCTGCCTCCCGAGTGCTGGGATTACAGGCGTGAGCCACCACGCCCGGCACTGTGGTATATGGTACCGGTTGCTGCTGGGTGTGGGTCTCCACACCCAGTATTGTTATGTGGTTACCGGGGAATTGAACCCGGGCCCTTGCGCTTGCAAGACAGGCGCCGGAACCACTGAGCTAACTCCCCGGCCCTCACCAGGTATAAAATTTGAAATTAGCAGCATTACTTTTCAAATCTCTTCTGATAGATTTTTCTTCTTTCTTCAATTCATGTTGGCTGTAATGTGGTGAGACAGACCAATTTTAGAAAACTCCATTTTTAACAGGGTAAATTATATTTTTCATACATTGCTTAATAAACTCACCATCGGTAAACTGTTCTGAATTTTTTGCAATCAAATTTACTACCACATAACTAACTTTTATAACAGAATCTGTTTGAGTCGTCACTTTTTTAAAAATTGTCGAGTTGACAGACTTTTCCAGTTGATCTTTGTTTTTATGAAACATCCTGTAATAGATAGTGAATGTGGTAGCATGGTTTGTATATAATATCTATAAGTAATAATCTTTAAAAATTGACATAATTTTCCCTACAAATTAAGGCTAGTGAGTTATCAAATAGACAAAGTTATCAGTCTATTTTTGTGGCATATTTTTCCTTCATCTACAATTTTTCATTTCTTTTGAGATAACACTGAAAACATGTTGAGATAAAAATTAATAAGTAAATAATCATTTATTTTCCTAGTATTAACAATGTTGTATATATAATTCTAATAATATGAGCAAAAACTATTTGGTGCGTTTTTATACTTCTCATATCACATTGTCAAAAAAACCCTCCTTGTTTATAGCAGCAAAATTCATGATAGCTAAGTCTTGGGGGGAACCTATGTGTCTGTCAATAGATGAATGGATAAAAAGATGTGGCATTTACACACAATGGAATACTACTTTGCCATAAAGAAGGATAAATTTAAGTCATTTGTAGGAAAAAGGGTTCACTTTGAAACTATTATATTAAGTAAAATAAATCAGACAAGCAAGCTTAAATATCACATAGTTTCTCTTACATGAGAATACAGAATACAAATAAAGACCAAATATGTTGTGAGAAGCAGGCAGATAGATCTTTCTCACATCAGGAAGAGATCAAGAGATGGATGCGGGAAGGGTAAGGGAGCGAAAAAAACTTAAGATGTTTTATGTACATGTAGCAATTCCCTGAGAAGAATGTAAGCATTACACACTGCAAACATGTACTAATACAAAATTAAGAATACATTAAAATTTTTGCAGTTATATTAAATTATTTTATGAACTAATACGACAGTGAGACCTTGTTTAAGAATTAAATAAAGAACTTGCATGTCTGATTAATAATGAATGCCTCTTTCACAGGAACACAGATATGTAGGTTGACCGAGATACTGTTATTGTAATGCCTGCATTTTACTTGCCATAGCACACAAGCACATGTAATCAGCACCTGTGCAGGCTTCCGTTTGACTGTATGTGGCAGGGGAGGTGGGCCAAATTATCACTGTGACGTGCCCTCCCCACCACAAGGCTCCCCTTTTTACCTAATCAGCCCACACTCCAGGACCACACAACTGAGACGTGAAAAATAATAATGTTAAAAGTTTCAAATTTTGTGGGGCCATATTATTAGCTGCCCAAGGCTGTATGTGGCTCTCAGACTGTGGGCTGGACATGCTTGATGTAAATTATTTCTGTAAGGTAAGCACTGATACTCCCACTTTCATTTCTGATTTTTTTTTCTTTTTAAAAATTGATTTTATTGGTACATTTTATGTATACATTGTGATCACATTCAACACTGAGAATTTGTACCTGTACAGGACACATCTTGATTCTCATTTTTTTCTCATTCCCCTGGCTTCCTATCATTTCTCTAGTATGAGAAACTGAAGGTGTAAATGAGTTCCAAAATATATGATAGGCATTATGAAATAGGAAGAAAACATTCATTTCTGATTTTTAAAATTTAAGTATTTTCTTTTTAGATTAGTTAATAGTTTGTAAGTATTGTTAGTCTTTTTAAATATTTCATTTTTTGTTTCACTATCTCTATTATGATTTTATTCCTTTTTTCATTTATCTCAGCTCTAGTCTTTGTTTCTGATAATTTGGGCTTACTTTGCTCTTTTATATTTTGTTAAAGTGTTGTGTTAAATTGTTGATTTGACATCTTTCTTCTTTTATAATGTAGCATTTGGAGCTATGAATTTCTCTCTGAGCACTGTCTCACTGCATCTGATAAGTTTTCATATATGTGTTTTCATTTTTATTTGTCTCAAAGTACAATTTATTTATTTATTTATTTATTTTATTTTATTTTTTTAGGTTTTTTGAGACAGGGTCTCGCTTTGTGGTTCAGGCTGGCCCTCAGCTCAGCCTCAAACTCACATCACAGCAATCCTCCTGCCTCTGCCTCCCGAGTGCTGGGATTACAGGTGTGAGCCACCACGCCCGGCACTGTGGTATGTGGTACTGGTTGCTGCTGGGCGTGAGTCTCCACACCCAGTATTGTATGTGGATAGCAGGGATCGAACCCGGGTCCTTGCGCTTGTAAGACAGGTGCCGGAACCACTGAGCTAACTCCCCAGCCCTACAATTTATTGTTTTTAAACCCATTCAATTGTTTAAAATGTGTTAATTTTGACAAATTTGAAAATTTTCAATTCTTATTTTGTTATTTACTTCTAGTTTTGTTTTATTGTGTTCAAAGAATATTCTTTGTATTATTTCAATCTTTTGTATATGTCTGCAAGGTGTACTTGGTTTATGGTATTGCTTAAGTTTTCTATTTACTTATGGATGTTCTATTTAGTCATTCTATCAATTATTAAAAATGGTATATTGGAATCTCAAACTATTATTGTAGAATTACTTATTCTTCCCTTAAATTCTTATATTTAGGGAATGAAGGGTCATTTCAATAAGTGGTATGAGATAGAACTATCCTAATAAAATTCTTAGAAGAAAGTCTGGGGCCAGGGATTTAGCTCAGTGGTTCCAGTGCCTGCCTTGCAAGTGCAAGGGCCCGGGTTCGATTCCCAGTAACCACATACAAAAATGCTAGGTGTGGTGACTCATGTCCTCCAGCAATCAGTACCACATACCACAGTGCTGGGAGTGGTGGCTCACACCTGTAATCCAGCGCTTGGGAGGCAGAGGCAGGAGGATTGCAGAGTTCGAGGCTGAGTTTAGGACCAGCCTGAACTACAAAGTGAGACCCTATCTCCAAAAAAATAGAAGAAAGCCTGGAGGTAAATCTTTATGACATTGAATTTGACAACGGCTTCTTTTGATGATGAAAATATAAGCAACAAAAGAAAGAATAAATTGGGCTTAATACAATTTAAAATATTTTTGCATCAAAGAACACTGTCCAAAGTGTAAAAATACAACCCATGGAGTGAGAAAAATATTTGTAAATCATATATGTTATAAAAATCCCTTAAAGCTCAAGAAAAAGATAAATAACTAATTTTAAAATGGACAAAGGACTTGAGTAGGTATTTCTTCAAAAAGGATATACAAATAACCAACAAGCACCAGAAAAGATGCTCAACATCATTGGCCGTTGGTAAGATCCAAATCAAAGCTAAAGAGATATCATCCCATGTTCATTAGATTGATTGTACTTTACAAAAAATAGAAAAGATTAAGAGCTGATAAGGATGTGGAGAAACTGGAACCTATGTCTATCATTAGTTGAAATGTAAAATGATGCAGCCATGCTGAAAAACTATTTCACTCCATAAATTAAACATATAATTACTATGTGACCCAAAAATTCTCCTAGGAATATACCCCAATTAATTAAAATTGATGTTCAAAGAAAATTTTGTACATGACTGTTCACTGCAGCAGAATTTACAATAGCTGAAAAGTAGAAACAAGTCAAATATCCATCATTAATGAATGAATGGATAAATGAAATGTGTCACATCTATACATAAAATATTATTTAGCCACAAAAGGAAATGAGGTACTGATACATGCTACAATATGGATGAACCTTAAAAACATGCTAAGTGAAAAAAGTAAAAAAAGTCCCATGTTAGATAAGTTCACTTATAGAAATACCCAGAATGAGGCCGGGTGTGGAGACAAATGCCTGTAATCTCAGTATTTGGGAGGTTGACGCAGCAGGATCACCATGAGTTTGGAATCAGGATGGGTTACATAGTGAGTTCAAAGCCAGCCAGAATTACATGATGAGACTGTCTCCAAAAATGAAAAAGAAAGAAAGAAAGAAAAAAGAAATGTCCAGAATAGCTAAACTCACAAATAGAAAGTATATTAGTGATTACCAGGGGGTAGTGGTGGTGAGGACTTATACAGGGTTCCCACTGTGGACATGAAAATGTTTTGGAACTAGATAGTGGGGATCATTACACAAGATTCTGATTTACCAATTGCTAATAAATTGTACACATTAAAATGGTTTAAATGATACTTATGTGTATTTTTTATGCTTAAAGAAAATAAAGAATAACTGTAGGCAAATAAGAAAGCTATATAAGAAAAGGAAGCTAATGACAGGTATAGAGGTGCAAGTCTGTCATCCTGGCACTAGCAAGGCTGAGGCAGGAAGATCACTATCTGGGCTACACAGTGAGTTCAAGGCCAGCCTGAACTACACATGCGTGCGCACACACACATACACACACACACACACACACACACACACACACATTGAGAGACAGAAAGCCTCTGTAAAAGACCAAAGAAAAGGACACTGAGCATGGCAGTACACACCTGTAATCCTAGCTCTCTTGGAGGCTGGGACACAAGGACTGAAAGTTTGAGTTCAGTCTGGGAAATTTAGCGACTTAGTGAGATCTTGTCTTAAAATAAAAATAAAATGGATTGGGGATGTGCTAATCCTCAATACTACAAAATAAATAAATAAACAGGGATTTATGGATGGTTGGACGGGTGTGTGGACAAGTAGGGAGATATAAATTAATAAATGAATAAGCTGGGGATGTAGTTCACTGTGAAGGCACTGGGTTCCATTCCCCATACTGCTAAAAAAAAAAGGGCGGGGGAGGAAAAACAAAATAGTTGCATAGTGGACCTCTTGGCTATGAAGGGAACACGAGATACATAGCCACAAAAATACAACTGTTGATTATTTTCAGGTTTGTAAATTTTTTTAGAACATGTTTACAATCCATGTGTGGAATTAGTAATGTGCATAACACTCTTAATTCCTTTCTTCATTTCCTTTCCCTCTTATGGTCCTGATAATGTAAGATTAAAAGTGCAGGTAAAAGAAGACAGGATGTAGAGAGGAAAAGAGGACCTGAGGAGGCAAGCAGGGCCACTAGTGTTCTTATCTCATGGAGCAGGGAATCAAGAGATATTGTCTTGAGTTGACAGAACAAGAAATACAAGCAGGAGGACATTATCTAAAGCCAAAGAGAAAAGCAAGGAAGGAACTAAAGATAAGGTACAAATAGTGAAGACAGAAGTAGAGGAGGTTAGGTCTTGAGTTGATAGATCAAGAAATAGTGGCTTATGTTTATTATTAGGAGTAAATGAAGGAAGAAACTGTCAAGAGCAGCAGCTAAAAGGGAAGAGGCTCTGGCTTGGGAAAAGATGAGGGAAGAAACTGCTAGTAGTCATGATAAACACTTTAGCTCCTTTATTTTTAACCATAAACATGTATTCTAGTGATGTTTGCTCCTGTTTTAAAGTCTTTTTAAGGCTCCTCAAAAGTAGATTAAATGACAAACTCCTCATGTGTCATTCAAAGCCCTTCAAAAACTTTTTAAAAAAATATTTGCACATGGAAATGTTTTTTATTTCTGTCAAGGTGCAGTGTGTAAGGTGGCTTGGAGTGTTATTATAGTATCAGAACACAGTTGAAGTTTACTTTTGGGTGTTTTTAACTAGTAACAAATAGCTCAATGAAAACAGACACTGGCCAAGGATTTAGCTCAGTGGTACCACACCTACCTTGCAAGCACAAGGGACGGAGTTTGATCTTCAGTACCGGAGGTGGGGGTTGGGGGTTGGGTGGGGGATAGGACAGACGCTAAGAAGAGCTTTCTGTGGTGGCTTTCCTCATGATGGCCCACCCTGCTGTCTCTTTATCATGCTTCTTCCTCTTACTCAGCCCAAGCTCACTCTACAGAGCCAGTTTCTCCCTCATCTTTCACTTTTACTTTTTCAAATGAACTTTGCCACTGTTTGTTCTTCGTTTCATTCAATTCTTTGTTTGAGACAAGAAGATACTGGAATTTAACTGCAGAAGGAGAGGTGAGCAACACAGAACCTGGTAACATTTAATTGGCGAGACACTTTTAGATGGGCTACCCAGTAATATTTTGGTGTAGCCAGCCAGGAGATCAAAAATCAGGAGATTCTGATAATAAGTCGGTACTTCAATAAAGGATTATCATTCTGGAAACTAGCATTTATTATGATGCTAGTCTCTACTTCATGATGTAGTTTCACAAAACTATCTGATCATGTTTTATTCAGTAGAATCATATTAAACTGCCAATAAATAATATGGCCCCTTTAAGGGCAGCTCTTATGTTTGTCTCCAAAGGAACCCCATTGGCCTCTATCTTCTCCACTTTCCACTACCTTATCTTATCTTCTCTGGAGTCTTTATTGCTATCTGTGGGTGTCCCCATTGCTGTCTCCTCTCTTTTCTCTGTCCTAAGCACCATTCCACAGCCAGAAACTTCTTAGCATATTCAGCGCTGTACTGCCGGGTGAGAAGCAGGTCTGGTGATACGGTGGTGGTCAAAGAAACTACTATTCCTGTGTTCATTCCTTCGCTCCCTTCCTCTCATTTGTCGCCCCTTCCTCAAATATCATTGATCCTTCAAAGCCTCGTTTGATTTTTTTTTTTTTTTGAGACAGGGTCTCGCTTTGTATTTGTGGTATGTGGTACCTGGGATTGAACTCGGGACCTTGCACTTACCAGGCAGACGCCAGAACCACTGAGCTAAATCCCCAGCCACAAAGTTTCATTTGTGACCCAGCAGTCATAGAACTCACACCTCCTGGACAAAAGTGAGATCCGACCTTGACCCAGGAACCCTCTCACCTTGACTCCCGCTCTTCTCTGACTGCATGATAAGCACTTTGAAACCAGGGCCCATTTCTTACACAGTATCTAGGTTTCACTAGGTTTTATCAGAGCTTTTATGTCAGTGTGCATTTGTGTGTCTGTGGCAAAAGTAAACGCACAAAGAAAATGCCAGTTTGGGACTAGATTAAGTATTATGGAGAGAATAAAACAAGATAGTGGCTAGACAATGAGTAAGGTTGAGGGAGTGACACTGATTTGGCCCAGAAAGTTAGAGAAATTTCCCTAAGGAGGAAACAACTGAGCTGAGAAAGGAATGTTAAGATCTGAGTGTCTTTCTGCACTTCTCACAATGCCTCGCATACAATGTGTGACTAACATTATACAGAGTCTGGTAAAAACCAAAACAGTGAATATTTATATTTTTAAAACTTATTACATGGGGCCGGGGAGTTAGCTCAGTGATTCCGGCGCCTGTCTTGCAAGCGCAAGGACCCGGGTTCGATTCCCTGGTAACCACATAACAATACTGGGTGTGGAGACCCACACCCAGCAGCAACCAGTACCACATACCACAGTGCCGGGCGTGGTGGCTCACGCCTGTAATCCCAGCACTCGGGAGGCAGAGGCAGGAGGATTGCTGTGATGTGAGTTTGAGGGTGAGCTCAGGGCCAGCCTGAACCACAAAGCGAGACCCTGTCTCAAAAAAAAACCTAAAAAAAAAAACAAAAACAAACTTATTACAGTAACTGACAAATTGTCACAAGTCTCCCTCAAAATATTCTCTCTTTGGGGAAAAAGACAGAAGGAACGAGGGAAAAAATTAAAACAAGGGTCTTGTAAACAAGGAGAAAAAAAGAGGTTTGAAGGGAGGGGAGGGGAATGGGAAAAAAAAAGAAACAAGATATATCATGAACAGGTACAAATTCCCTATTGATGAATGTAATCATTACACATATCTAAAATGTATTAATTTTAAAAATTTTTTTTAAAAAATCCCTCCTCTTGCTTTGAACAACTTACCCTGACTTTCTTGCCACTTTCAGGAGCAGTACTGGAAATCTTCTTGTGTGTCCTTATTTGTGCTATTGTGGCTGCCTCAATATTTTATCTTGCTGGGCATGGTGGTTCACACCTATAAACACAGTGCAGGGGACGGGGTGGGGGGAAGGGGGCTTGAGGCAGGAGAATTGCTGTGAGTGAGAGGCCAGCCTGAGCTACATATAGAGACTCTTTAAAAACAACATAAACAAAACAACTCACCACCATTACAACAACAACAACCACCACTAAACCAGGAGATATAGCTCAGTGGTAGAGTGCTTGCTTGTTTGACCTATGCAAAGTCTTCGGTTCAATTCCCAGTGTTATCAAAACTTTTTTTAAAAAACCCAAACCAAATCAAACACTTATCTTATGTGGTCATTTTGACTTTGGGAAGAGCCAGAAGTTGCCTAGAGCCAGCTCCAGTGAATTAGGTGGGTGAAGACACAGCGCGCCTGTTTTCTCATTGGCTGTTGCTTGGCAGCAGCATCCACTTCTCATAAAGGTGCTCAAAAGAAGGACTTTCAGAATTAGTTCATAAAATGTCAAGAATGATGGGATTAGTGTGCTCAGAGGGAGGAAGAGCGTTCTGAGGAAGGCTAATGACAATGTGTTTTTATTGTACTAATTGTTTTATTTAAACATTCATTGTAGATTTTGATGACACTGCACATATGTGCTGATGAGATGATCATGAAGTCTCATGGATGGAAGGCTCTTTAAAAGTTATTTAATTCAGGTCTAATTGTACAGAAATTTAATCTCCTAGCATTAGGATGCTGTAGCTGTACTCAAGCAGGACAACCTATCTCAGGTGCTGTAGCTTCCCATTGAAGGAGGTTCTTCAGATTCCCTGTGGCAGACATTTTCATACCCAGTGTCACCATTTAACCCTTACCTGGTAACACCACAATTCTTCCCAGTTGAAGTAGGATAAAATATAAGAGGCTGTGTAACTTGCCTGAAGAATACACTAGTAGGCAAGTGACAAATGTGCTTGACTCTGTGTGTGGGTACTTGTACTTCAGTGACAGTATATACTTACCTGGTCTCCACACTAAGAGTTCATTTTAATCACCTGTATTCCAACTACTTCCTTCCACCATCTACTCTCAAATCTTCCAGGTCTGTTTTACTTTCTCCTTTAGTCTCTCCCATAGGACAATATAAGGTGTCTGATCTGTGTCCCAAGAGGCTCCTGATACTCTGGTACCACCTCCTTCTCTTGAACTCCTGCATAGTCTGAGCCTGCTTCTCAAAGCAGAGAAGAGGAAAGGAAGGCTTAAAGTATCTCAGGAGGCTCTGAGCCAGCCTGTTGTGAAGGCCACACAGCCTTCTGTGTTTGTCTTTTGTAAATTCAGGCTGAGGTAGGAGCCATGGCTTTGCTCTCAAGCCTTCTTCAGGACCTGAGTAAGGATCCTGACTTTTGCTTGCCTTTGATTTTTGTTGTTGTTATTGTTATTGTTGTTGTTTTGCTTTGTTTTAGAGACAGTCTTACTATACAGTTCAAGCTGACTTTGTATTCACTCTAGAGCCCAGGCTGACCTGGAACTCATAGTGATCCTCCTGTTTCAGTCCACAGAGTGCTGGGATTACAGATGTGCACCATCATGTCCAGCTTTTTGCCTTATTTTGTAACTGGCTCTCTATCATTGGAGTCAGCCTAGGTATTGGGAACTTCTTGATTTTCCTCCAGACATAACTGCTTCTGGCCATTTCCCTTTTTTCTCTTCCCTCTCCTTTACTTCCTCCATCTCCTTCCTCTCTCTCTCTCTCTGTCTCTCTCTCCATTTGTCCCTCCCTCTCTCCAACTACATAATAACAATAACCATCTTTTGCCAAGAATGTGCTACACACCAGGAGAGCTGTATACATTAGTTCATTCAATGTGCATAGCACCATGACAGGTAAAGGTTACCTGGCTCATAATGAGCACTTAATGTACAAATGGATGTTTTCTCCTTAGCTCATTGCAGGGCAAAGAGAAGTTTGAGGAAGTGAGAAGGTGGAGAGAATTAAAACTCAAGTCAATTTGGCTTCAGAACCTAGGAGTCAATGACTCCGTTGAGATGTTTGTAAAACCACTGCAGCTCCTTGAACCCAAATCCCCAGGCTTATGTGAAGGGGAAGCTGAGAGCTGTGGTTAAGGATACCAAACTCAAAGGCAGACAGCTAGTGATCAGGTAGCACCACTTAGGTGTGTGAGTGTGACCAAGTTACTTAGCCTTTCTATAGCATAGCTTCCTCATTGGTAAATGGCAATAATAACGCTAACAACTTTGAGGGTTAGGCCACTTTAATGAGATACTTTTATAAAGAGCTTACCACCTAGTAATACCTGAATGGATGTTTGTGGTGGAGAAGGTGATGGCAATGCCTGAGATAAACACATGACAGCACCATCTCTCTCCTTTGTTCCTTACCCCATTCCCTCAACACTCTGTCCACTCTAGTGTGTGAAGGTTGGCCACCAAAAAGACATATCTTGTCCTAAATCCTTGGACTTATGAATGTTATTTTATTTGGAAAAGTATTTCTACAGATGTAATTAAACTGATATCTTGAAATAACGGGAACATCTGGGATAATCTGGTGTATCCTAATTTCAATGACAAGTGTTCTTATAAGAAAGGAAGAGAAAAAATGATTTTTTTTTTCTTGAGACAGGGTCTCTCTTTGTAGTTCAAGCTGGCCCTGAACTCACTATGTAGTTCAACTCATATATGACTTGAACTTGTAGTTCAACTCATATTCAACTCACAGCAATTCTCCTGCTTCTGCCTCCTGAGTGCTGGGATTACAGGCATGAGCCACCAGGCCCAGCATTGTGGTATATGGTTACTGGGATTGAACTCAAGACCTTGCACTTGACAGGCAGATGCTGAAACCACTGAACTAAATCCCCAGCTTCAGAAAGATTGATTTGAGTATCATAACATCTAACTTTACATCATAATATTTGAATTACAGAAAATCAGAGCCAGCCATGGTTGCACATGCTTGTAATCCTAGCACCTGGGAAGCTGAAGCAGGATTGTTGTAAGTTTGAGGCTACCTGGGCTACACAGTGAGTTCAAGGCCAGTCTAGACTACATAGCAAGAACTTGTCTCCAAAAAAAAATCATGAGAATAGTAAATATTATTCAAATACTTTATTCGGTGTTCCGGGGAAGGGTCTAGTGCATTTTGGGCTGTATAGAGGATAGTTGTACCATATTAATGGAAGTATGTTTTTGTTTTTGTCTATCCTAGTCACTTTCCTTGTTATTGGGACAAGGAATCACTAACAGCTTCAAGGAGAAGTTTGTTTTGGCTCATGTTTCAGAAGTTTCAGTTGATGTGCAGCAGACTCAAACATAGAAATTGCAGGGAGGGACTTGGACAGAGGAAAATTGCTTACTTTACGGCAGTCAGGAAGCAAGGAGAGAGCGAAGGGAAGAACTAAGGAGAAAGAGGAGGAGACAGGCCCTCCAGGGCCATGGCCCAGTGATGGCCTCTAAGCATCCCAGTCACCTTCCAGAAGTCCCACTTATGAGCACATGAGGCCCAGAAGGGCATCTGGATATGAGCAAGAGCATCATCTGTACAGATCTGCCAAGTTGACAAGGTGTGGCTTTTGATGGTCAGTTCTGTGTGTCAGTTGGACTGGTCCACAGGGTGTTCAGATATGCAGACAAATGTTATTTTGGGTGTTGAGTGGGTGTGTTTTTGAATGAGAGTAACATTTAAAAGGAATAGACTGAATGAAGTAGATGACCCTTCCTAATGTGGATGGAATTCAGTCAATGAGATGAAGGTCTGAAGACAACAAAAGACTAACATGGCCCTAAATAGCAGAGAACTCCCTTGCCTGGGAGCCCTCTGAATGGAACACTGGCGCTTCTGCAGCCAGCTGGCCTCATGGCTCAAAGTGGGACACTGGCCTCGCAAATCTTGGATTCACTATCATTTATCCTTTATGAGCTCACTTCAAATAATTGTCTGTCTGTCTATCTGCTTTATAACCTATGTTTCTCAGAAGAATTCTGATTCATATAAGAAGGAATTACTTTCCAGTTCATTCTATGATACCAAAATCAGACAAAGACAGTACAAGAAATAAAAAATATGGACCGAGTTGTATCTGGTAACATCTAAAAAGGACTAAGCGCTGTGGATAAGTGATGTCTATCCCTGGAATGCATAGTCTGATGAACATCCAATATTGATAGTCATATGCTATATTAATAGAATGAAGAACAAAAACCATGTGATCATATCAGTAAACACAGAAGCAACATCTGATAAAATGCAACAGCATGTTATCATAAAAAAAAATTCAAACTAATTTTTTTTTTTGGTTTTTTTTTTTTTGAGACAGGGTCTTGCTTTGTGGTTCAGGCTGGCCCTGAGCGCACCCTCAAACTCACATCACAATCCTCCTGCCTCTGCCTCCCGAGTGCTGGGATTACAGGCGTGAGCCACCACGCCCGGCACTGTGGTACGTGGTACTGGTTGCTGCTGGGTGTGAGTCCCCACGCCCAGTATGGTATGTGGTTACCGGGATCAAAACCGGGTCCTTGCACTTGCAAGACAGGCGCTGGAACCACTGAGCTAAATCCCCTGCCCTCAAACTAGTTCTTGAAGGAAATTTCCTCAACTAGATGAAGGGCATCTATAAAAACCCCTACAGCTAGTACGTTACTTACTTACTGGTGAAAAACTGAGGATCCCTCACCATGTTCTGGAATAAGACAAGGATGTCTGCCTTCACCATGTTTTGTCAGCATTTACTGGAGACTCTAGCCAGGGGAATAAAACAAGAAAATAAGTTAAAAATAGGGGGTAGGGATTTTGTTCAGTAGGTTCAGTGTCTGCCTCACAACCGCAAGGTCTCGAGTTTAAACTCTGGTTCCAAAAAAAAAAGTTAAAGATATTTAGATAACAATACAAGTATATATTTATCTCTATTTGCAGATTCTATAAGCTTATACACACAAGCAATCTACCAAAACATAATAAAGGTAATAATAAATTAACCAAAGCTGTAGAAAACAAAAATCAATATAAAAATATGCATATTTCTATGTACTAGTAATGAACAATCCAAAATGAAATTAAGAAAACTATTATTTATGAAGACATCAAAAGGAATAAAATATTAATAAAAATGGTAAGAGAATCTCAAGACTTATACTCTGAGTACAAAAACATATTTAAATATTGAGAACCAAACCCAGGATCTTCACACTGAATTATATCTCCAGCCCTTTGTCAAATTTAAAATTTTGAGACAGGGTCCCAGTAAGTTGTCCAGGTTGCGCTTGAACTCAAAACCTTCCCTCCCCGGACTCCTAGAATGCTGGGATTACAGTTGTGCACCACTGTACCAGATTTGTGAAATATTTTTTAACAGAAATTAAAGAACTAAATATTGCAAAACTCACCCTATATACTCATGAAATGAAAACATCTTTTAAATTTAATCTCTAAATTGGCTTATGGATTTTATACAATCCCCATCAAAATCCCAGCTGGTTTTTAAAAAGATTTGTTAAGCTAAAATGCATATTAAATTATAAGGGGTCCTGAACAGACGAAACAAACCTTGAGAGAGAAAACTAAAGTTGGAAGAGTCAAACATCCTAATTTCTAAACTAACTACAAAGACACAGGTATCAAGACAGTGTCATACAACTATAAAGATAGATGCATAGTTAAATGGAATACAATTAAGATTCCATAAGTAAACCTTTGTATTTATGGTCAACTGATTTTCAACAAGGATGCCAAGATAATTCAATGGGGAAATAAAAGTCTTTTCAGCAAAGATGCTGGGACACTTGAATATCCAAGTGAAAAAAATGAAATTATTCCTCTTTTTCATGCCACATGCAAGAATCAACTAAAAAAGGGTCAAAATTCATAAGAGTAAGAGTTTTAAATATAAAATATTTAAGAGTTTTAAATATAAAACTCTTAGACAAATTATAGAAAAATCCACATGACCTCAGATTTGGCAATAGATTTGTACATGTGACTCCAAAACACAAAAAATGAAAGGCAAAATAAATTAATTGGGCTTTGTGAAAATTAAAAACTTCTTTAGAGGATACTATCAAGAGACTAAAAATAGAAGCCAGAGAACATTAGGAAATATGTGCAAATTGTACACTTTATAAAGAAATTCTACTCATAATATATTCAGAATATGTACAAATCAACAACAGATAACTCAATTAAAAATGAGTGAATTACTTGAATAGGTATTTCTTTAAGGAGGATTTACAAATGGCCACAGGGCACATGAAAATACTACCAATATCATTACCTACCAAGAAATGCAAATCCACTCCATAATGCAATGCCAGTTGATGCTCACTAGAATAACTACAAACATAAAAGTAGAAAATAACAAGTGTCTGACAGAATGTGGGCAAATCTGAAACCTTATTCACTGCTGATAGGAATACAAAATAACACAGCCACTTGACAAAACAGTTTGTAGTTCTTCCAAAAATTAGGCATAGAATAACCTTATGACTCAATAATTCCACTCCTAGTTATAAAATTAGGAGAAATGTAAACATATCTCTATACAAAAATTTGGACATGAACGTTCATAGCAGTTTCATTCAACATGGGCAAAAATAGGAGCAATCCAAATGCTCATCAAGAGGTGAATGCATAAAATAATGTGATACATAAGTCTATTCAATGGAATACTATATAGCAATAAAAAGAAGAAACTTGTGACACAGTACAACATAGATGAACTTCACAAATAAATACTATGTGACAGAAACTAATCACACATGACTAGTGTTTAATCCCATTTATATGAAGTGCTCAGAATAGGTAAATCCATCAAGAAAGAAAGTAGATTTGTAATCAGCAGGGACTATGGGAGGGAGAAATAGGAATCGGCAGTGTTAGAGTTTACATCTGGAGGTCCCTTCAGGGCCTCTTGTGCTCACAGACGGGGCTTTTGGAAGATAAACAAGCCATAAGGGACCTAGCTAACATGCTCTTAGGAGGTAGGTTCTGGTCAGAAGAAGCTGGTCACTGGAGCCATGACCACCAAGGGCAGAACTCCCTCCCTCCCCAGTTCCTCCTTTCTCCCCCTGCAAGGGCAGACTTTGCTATGTGCAGGGCGGCAGGTTTCTAATGAGCTCCTGGGGTACAGATACTCTGTGTGGCAAGTGTGTGTGTAGTGGTCAGGCTTAGCAATCGGCACAGCGGGGACAGAGTCTCCGTCCCTGGGAGGAGAGTCATCCAGCGAGGGCATGTTGGCTTGTAGGAGGAAGATCTCACACCCTTCACCAGTATGGGCCGGGGGAGGCCCTTCTGCCAGGGCCAAGATTCCTTGCAGAAAACACCAAGTAGAGGAAAAGTGGAGGCTCACAGGCACAGAGATCTGGGCCTTGGTGCCTGGAGGTGGTAATTCAACTTGGACAATTGAAAAGCAAATGTTACTGATTGTTCACTTTGGCCACGAAATCCCGTAATCAAATGGAGAGTCCAAGGGGAAACCTAAAGGCTGCTTGCCTTGTAGAATGTGCCTGGGAAGTGGACTCGGCTGTCTGCTCTTCAGGACTGTGTGTTCTCAGTCCTGAAGCCTGTGAACTCTGTCAAACCTCAGGAGACAGGGCAGCCAAGGAAAGCAGAGTGTGGCTCAACCCTGGGTGCTCACTCTGGGTGCTTCTCGTCTCCAACCTGAATAGCCAGTCTCCACATTGAAAATGAGCGAATGATGAAAAAGAGTCTCAGGTGTGCAGCTTCCTCGAGAAAAAGAGAGGGCAAGAGTTCCCAGGTCACTATGCTAGAGAGGCAGAATTTGTCAGACAGGAGGAAGATCAGAGGAAGGATCTGACAGGGGTCCCTCTGTTCATAAGTGTTTGCTGGTGTTGTCTGAGAGCTAACTGGACATGGATTTGATGGTGATGGCGGAGGTCGTGTCGGTGTCACTGCCATCCTCTAAGCCTCTGGACCCAGTGGTGGTGGGGTCTATGGAGAGTATAGGTAAATGTGTTCCCTACATTCCACCCTGTGACGCAGAGAAATATCACTAAAAGAAATAAGTATACATAATATTGTGAAAAATATAAATGTTGAATGCCATAAGTAAATGCTGAATATTAGATACCATAAGTGCTTGACAGAATTGTAAGTTAGATTGTAAGACTTAGTGTCAGGGTCTGCGCCTACTGATCAGCACCACACCTCATCAGGAAAAGACCCGGAGAAGAGGACCTTATCAGAAGAAGAACACCGGAGAGACTATGTCAGCAATCAGACCCTTCGAGCCCATAAAAGAGGATGCTTTCAGCAGTCTGTAGCCAGGCACTCCTAGGCTGACTGGCTGGGCTACTCTCAGTGTCGGCTACAGGACGCCAGGCTCTGCCAGGCTGTGCGCTCCTTAAGGCCAGCTGACCGGGCTCCTCTCGGTGCTGTCTAACGGGACGCTGGACTGTCTGGTCCCCTTCTGGAGACTCTGCTGCACTGCAGGACTCCAGCCAGAGGCTTCGCCAGATGACCGCAAGATGTTTGACTCCTTGCATCGGTTCCTGACACAGGACCTGACCGGAACTTTGGAAATCCAGTGGTTCGAACTTGGGACTCTCGGATTCGGTAGGACTCTCCCTCTTTGGTGTGATCAATGTGTTGCATTATTGTGTGTTATGACCTTGTGCCTTGAGTAAAGTAGAAGTAAAAGCAACCTCTGTGTAGGGTCCTCCTTCTGATCACCCACTCTGCTCGCGACAGGGTCCCACAGCATTTGTGAACTGAACTGACTTACATGGCTTCCCAGGAGAGACCAGGAGGTGTCTCTGATGGCATATCCTTTAGCCCTGGACTCTTAACCATTACAGGGGCCTATTGTCTACAGGAGTCTTCTACTTGGCCACAGTCTCCTTGTGTGTCAGGATCTGAGAATTTGCCCATTTAGGTTATGATGATTAAACTAGAGAAGACTTGCTGTGGGATGAGGAGAGAGGAGGAGGAGACAGGACGTGGAGCTCAAGGAAAGGGACAGACTCTGTGAGCTAGGACTTCCAAGGAAGGCCATCCAGAAGAAGACACTTAAATATTGCCTGGAAAGAGTGATCTCCAGTTTGAGGAGGGAGGGAGGAGAGGTGTAAGAGCCTTCTTGCCTTTATTCAGCCTAAGCCAGCACCGGAAGTTGGCAACATCCTGGCCTCCTGTTGGATTCTTGGGGTGAATCAGGCTCAGGATTGAGTCAGCTTTGGGTTGCATGTACTGAGTTAGCCACTGGAGGGCAACAGAGCTTGAGAAATAGGGAGGCGGCTAGAGAAAGGAAAAGATTTCCTGGAGAACTGCAAGAGCTAGAGGGAGGGAAAGGGAAAGGCAAGAATTAAGATAGGTTATGCACCTGTACTAACTCCCTGTGATAAATGGAATCATTATGCACCACAAACATGTACTAATAAAAATTAATAAAAACAAAGATTTCCAAGCTGAGGACAGAGGCACATGCCTTTAATCCCAGGATTTGGGAGACTGAGGCAGAATGGCCACAAGTTCTAGGCCAGCCTGAGCTATATAGTAAGTTCAAGGCCAGTCTGAACTACATAGCAAGACCCTGTCTCACGATACCCTCCCCCAGTTCCTTGAGGATCCCACCTTTGATTCAACAGCCTGACTGAAGCCTTCCTTTCTCCAGCTCAGGATCCGCCCCCCCACCCGCCCTGACTTCGGAGCCCAAATCTTCATCAGAAGCTCCCAAACTTCTTGCCTTCAACACCTGTGCCCAGATCAGGGATCCTGAGGAGACATTTTGCTCTCCGAATTCCGACTGTTCCAATGGAAGCAGAGAAGGCCATGGTCTGTGCTTTGTGTCCCACAAAGGTGTTTCAAGAGACAAATTGGCTAGGTCAGGGACACTCATGTGACTCTGACAGACTGATTTCTGGTAGGACCAAGCTGAGGGTTTGCCACTTCAGGTCCTCACCCCGCCCTTCTCAGGCAGCTCTGGGGAGCTGGAGGTCTGAGGCACTCGGTAGGCAGACTAAGGGCTGAGGAAGAAACCGGGCTCTCAGAGGGAGGGGCTCTGAGCCTAGACCCTGGGGCCTTCCTGGTGGGAGGGGGTAAGGAAGGTTGTTAAACCAAACTGAAGGGAGATATGAGGGAGCGCAGAAGTAGGTCTCAGTGTCAGTGACACAGGCTGCGGTGGCTCAAGGGCAGTGGGAGGGTAGTATGCTCAAGTGCCTTGTACAGAATCTGTAGTTAGTTATCTGGCCAGCTGGGTCTGGTCCCTTATTCCATGTGTTTAGCATGTTCACCAAGGAGCCACGGTGAGCTGGGACAAGGACGTTGACCTCTCCCCAGTGTCATCTGCCTCCCTAAGGTTTACCAGCCCTTTGAGACAGGGAACTAGGCTGGGGTCAGTGACAGGTGGGGACAGCTGATGCTCCGCATCCTCAGATTCCTAAGCTCCTAACAGTGATGGATGTCGGGTTCCTCCTTGTACATCTCCAGGTGACTACTGTGAGGGAGTAACAGGGACTGACTGGTCCAAGTGCTACAGGATTCCCTGCTGCTGGACCGCAGAGAAGCCCAGCAGGGAAATTGCTGGATGAGGCTGAACACAGGTCAGAGAAACACAGGAGGTCAGAGCTGTCAGAAGATGTGCTTCAGGGCCGGGATTTAGCTCAGTGATTCCGATGCCTGCCTTGCAAGCTCATGGTCCCAGGTTCAATCCCCAGTAACCACATACAACAATACCAGGTGTGGTGATTACACCTACCAGCAATTAGTACCACATACCACAGTGTCGGGTGTGGTGCTTCACACCTGTAACCCCAGCACGTGGGAGGCAGAGACAGGAAGATTGCTGAGTTTGAGGCTGAGTTCAGGACCAGCCTGAACTATAAAGTGAGACCCTGTATCAATTAAAAAAAAAAAAAAGATGCACCTAGGGTCCAGGTGCAGTTCAAATCTTGTCCAACATCCATACGCAGGGAACCACACTGTGGCTCTCAAATGCTCTGTTCCAGGCACATTTCAGGGGTAAGGACAAGCCATTTGGCTGTATAGAACCTACAGGCTTTGGACAGTTGTCTAGGAATCCAGAGGAGGGGAAAGGGGGCATAACACGGGGTTAAAGAGAGAGGGACTACGGGCATGGTGGCACATGCGTGTAGTGCCAGCACTCAGGAAGTTCGAGGCCAGCCTGGACTACACAGTGATTTCAAGGCCAGTGTGAGCTACACAGTGAGACCTGGTCTCAAAGAGGAGGGGGCACTCTCGAAGACAGCAGGAGCTCCTGTTTCTCTGCCATCAGCCTGACCCAGAGCCAGGTTGGCACCTGGGAGACCAGGGAAAGCTCAGGACAAACACCCATGAAGCAGGCATGCAGATGGGGCAGGGACAGGCAGGGGCTCAGAGTAGTGTATGTTTGGGCCTTTCGCCTTTAGTACTATCCCAGCCACAGCAGTGAAACCAGATTTCCAGAGTTTACCCACCTGGGCTGATTAGATCTCGCTCTGGGGGTGGGGCACAGTCAGCAGGAAGAGTGGGGGGTGTTGGCCTCACCTCGAGCTTGCCCTGAGACTGACCTGGAGATAGAGCTACTCAGGGAAAGCAAGGTATTCATGGAAAAGGGAGGGCAGCTTCGCCTCACAGGGAGCCCAGCTGGTGGTCACAGCTAGGAGGCAAGTGGGGGCAGAGGGTCAGACAAGAGAGAAGCAGGGGTGTGGGCGGGGTGTGGGCAGGGGTGGGAAGAAGCTGGCTGGGTAATAGTGGCATGTGCAAACTGAGGTTGGGGGTGTGGGATGCGATCAGATTATGCCTGGAGCCTGGGGGTCCTCCTCTCTCATTGACGTGTGTCTGTCAATAAAACCTCAAGGATGCTATGAAGATTAAGCCGAGGTAATATAGCTCTAAGTAGAAGCACCCAGCCACAGTGCGTTCCCCTCCCTGAGAGGAGTGGGTGGTTGTGTCTGAGGCAGGTACCAGCAAAGGCAGCAGGTATTCTAGGAGAAGACAAGAGGCACAGGGCGACCAGAGGTGACTAGACGAGAGGGTTTCTAGGCTTCTTTGGGTGGTTCCAGTGGCTTCACCCTGGGCCCCAGGTTAGGATGCTTACTCCCTTCGTCCTTCAGCTTGCTTTTCGAAGGGTTGGCTCTGGTTGGGTCAAGTGTACGGTCAAGGCCCACACTCTGACACACACTCCTTTCCAGCACCCTGGGCTGGCAGTGTAGAGTTAGAAGCTCAAATCGTTTAGCCTGATTACCTAGATTTGCATCTGCACTTCGGTACTTCCTGGCTGTGTGACCCTGAGCGTGTTGGCTCACCACTCTGTCTCAGAGAACATGAACGACAATGAACATGACAGAATGTGGAGGTGAGACCGAATTCCATGAAGACAAAACCCAGGTTTGCCACCTGGAGGTGAAAGGAATGACAGCTTGGGTGGGAGCTGAGAAATATGTGTGTGGCTCATGCAGCGTGCATGAATGGGCAAGAATGTGTGTGGCAGGAGGTGAGTGTTCCGCAAGAGGTTCTGTGGAAGAATAAGAGTTTCCATTTAGTAAGCCCTCTGTGGGCCAGGGATGATGCCGAGCTCTTGAGGCTCCTGTATCTAGTGTGGGGAAATTGAGGCAGAGAGGCTGGGCCAGGACGGAGCAGGGTTGACCGGCATGTGGAGTAGGCCTGGACATAACGAGTCCTCTCATTATTTCCTCTGCTGCCTCACACGCCCTCCCAGTTTGAGCTGTTGGCACATTCAGGAATTGCTGTCTCCCCAGGTTTCCCAAGCCTCATCACCCTCATCTGGGCTGGGGCTGTCCTCCCAAGGGCAGCTGGCATGTTGGACCCGGACAGAGTTGAATGTGGAGTTGGCAGGAGTGGCCCTAGCTGATGAGGACTTTGGCTGTAGCCAGGAGCACACATGACCTTTCCTAGGCCTAGTAGCCTCTTGGAGGGCTGGACAAAGCAGAGCCTTGGCCACCCCGATGGCTGCTGCTTTACAGGCATGTACCAGCTTTTAAACAAGAATGGATCAAATAAGCAAGTAAGCATTAGGGATTGGAAATGTTGCCAATCAGTATGGTACAGGGAACGGGCAGACATTTGGGGGACAGATATGACAGGTGTCAAATCCTGCTTCTCCCATTGACCAGCTCAATGAAGTGTCACTTCACATGTGTCACTTCTTCCTTCTGAGCCTCAGTTTCCCCCTTAAGTAAAATGGGAATGGAGGCACTCAATTTAAATGGTGGCAAAAAGAAAAACATAATTTTCTTGACATATAGTAGAGGCTCGATGAACTCAGTAGGCATTAGATACTCCGGTCTTGATATCTGGGCATCCACTTCCCAGGTCTTGTCTCCCAGCTGGACTATGCCAGTGGACTTGGACTTTTCTTTTGTGGTGCTACAGACTGAACCCAGGGCCTGCTGCACGACAGTCATGCGATGTGTCACTGGGCCCCCAACACCTTGGTTTTTATTTTTATTTTTATTTTTTAGACAGGGTCTTGTCTTGTAGTTCAGGCTGGTCCTGAGCTCACTATATAGTCCAGGCTAGATTCAAACTCAAGTCAATCCTCCTGCTTCTGCCTCCCAAGTGCTGGGATTACAGGTGTGAGCCACCACATCTGGCATTGTGGTATGTAGTGCCAGGGATCAAACTCAGACCTTGTGCTTGCCAGGCAGATGCTGGAACCACTGAGCTAAATCCCTGGCCTAACACCTTGTTCTTATATCTCCTTGCTTAGGCTCCTAGTGCAAAGTGCAGCTGGGAGCAGACAGGCCCTACACACATCTGGTCCATCCCTCTCTGCACAGAGCCACTTCACTCTCAAGGTAGGAGTGGCTCAGCACACTCCTTTATACTCTCTCCCAAACAGAAGTACTGGGCCTTAACCAGTTGCTGGAGGGCCAGGCATACAAGGGTTTTTTTTCCCCCTCTTGAACTATTTATTTATTTTTGTGGTCTCGAGGATCAAACTCAGGCCCTTGTGCTTTCAAGGCTTGCATGGTACCATTTGAGCTAAATCCTCGGTGTGTGTGGCACATGAAGCATGCATGAATGGGCAAGAATGTGTGTGGCAGGAGGTGAGTGTTCCGCAGGAGGTTCTGTGGAAGAATAAGAGTTTCCATTTAGTAAACTCTCTGTGGGCCAGGGATGATGCCGAGTGCTGGGATTACAGGTGTGAGCCACCACATTAGCCCCTCTCCCCCCAATACAGCCACAGCGGCCGGTAGAGAAAGCGGTGAGAAACTCAGTATTTCAGCCTTCTGTTAAGTGAGAATGGACATCAAACTGCGCGTATGGTAGATGGCTTAAGGAATGTGATCACCTGACTATCTCCATAAAGGGGCAGCAGGAAGACTTTCTACCCTTGGTAGTTCCAAAGCCAACCCTAAATCCACTTCTTCCTCTTAGTTCTTCCCCATCCTCCGCACAACGGGAAAGGCTACGCCTGTCCCAACTCTAACATTCAAACGTATGTGCCAGGCTTGCGTGGGCCACGCCTTCGAGTAGGAGCTCCAGGTTTGTCCAGGCGCTCGCAGTGCTCTGAAGTACCAGCAGGGGGAGACATTAGCACGTGGGTATGTTTGCTAGGGTCCGACCACGGCGAGCGGATCCGACCGAGAAAGTCTGCGCTACGGGATAGAGCCAAATTATAAGCAAAGAGGAAAAGAGGGACAGAGAGAATGGGGCGAGGCTGGAAGACAGAAACCTAGGTGGCGAGGCCAAGAGAGGCTGGATTTGGGCATCTCAGGATAAGATGCCCACTTTTGCTTTTTTGAAAAGCTGCAGCACCTTTTTCTATTTGTGCTCTGTTATACTCGTTTGTCTATCCCGGGCCTTGTGCATGACAGGACTCTAAATCTGTACTCGTAGGGGGTCCCACAGTGCTCAAAGTTGAGGTGCTGAAGGCTTGGTCTCCGGTGTAAACGAACTCGCTTTCTCCTCTGGAGAGTCCTTTTCCTGAGTCTCTACCACCCCTCGCTACCGCTTTGGTTTTGAAATAGGGACGGCACATTTTGAGAAGGAAAAGAGGAAAGTCGTTCAGAGCCCTAGTGAGGTGGGGCGGGAAGCAGACAGGCTGTCGTTGCCCACCCAGTTCTGGAGGTTCCTGAGCCTCAACCATTCAGTGCCGCCGCATTTGTTTTGAAACGCAGACGATGCGTTTCGAGGGTGAAAGAGGAAAGGCCCCTAAGACCCCCGCGTGTGACGGGACAAGGAGCAAGCAGGCTGAATCAGCCACCCAGTCCATAAGCCTCCTGAGTCACAACCTCCCACCGTTCTGCGGTTGTGTTCAGTGCAAACAGACAAGACTTTCTGACAGCCAAAGAGGAAAGCCCCCACCAAAGTCCTAAGTGAGGCTAGACTGGAAAAAGGGCTGCTCTTGGGAGGTGGGCACGTAGCAGGACTTCAGGGCTTGTGAGCAGGCGCGCGTACGGATGTTAGAGAGAATGGATTCACTGTCGTTTCTTGGGGTACTTGAGATAGCGTTAGCTGGGCCAGGGTGTTGACCAGACGTGCGGGGAGGAGAGGAGGCCAGCAGCTCTTCAGAAGCACCAACTTCCCACGGGCAGAGCGCTCTGGGAACAGAACCAATGGAGACCCAAACCCAACCGCAGGAGCCGCACATTCAGATTGGCTCCCTCGCGAGCAAGGCGTCCTTATGAGCTCCCTGAAGCTCCGCCCCCTTCCTGCTCTGGGGGCGTGGCGTGGGGCAAGGACCCCATGACGGAGCTTGCTATTGGCTAGGAGAAGCAGGGTTGGCTTTGCGTTCGCCTGAGCGAGGGAGTAGACAGCACAGAGGTAGCGGAGGGAGTCTATGCGCGCTGGACAGCAGTGGGAGGTGTGTGAGGCTAGCGCTGGCCACAGACCCTCGGGCTCACCCGCCGGGGAGCAGCGACTCAGCCACTGGGCTGTTGGGGTACCCGGCCGACACTTCAGAGGCGCAAACGGATGGGACTGGCTCGCCCAGCAGCGCCTGAGCGCTCTTTCAAGTACACTGAGCGGGGCCCGCGCTGAAGTGGAAGCGGTCGGGGGGCGCGCAGCCCGGAGTGCCAGCGTAGTCTGAAGGAACAGTGCCCGTGCCAGGGCGACCCAGTCGGGAGCCTGGGGACCGAGCTCGCATTGTGGGGAGACCCCCACTTCTTCCCGGGGACGCCAGTCCCAGGACGGTTGAGGATTTGGGGCAGCCACCGTGCCTTCCGCGGGGAGACCCCTTCAGGGAGAGGGCGCGCAGTCCCAAACAGTCTCGGGGAGCCGAGCGGAATCAGGCAGATCGCCCGGGGGCGCGGAGCCCCCGTCACCCTCGGTGCGGAGGAGAGGCCAGAGGAGACAGCCTTCGGAGGCCGCGGTCCATGCCCAGGTTGGGGGCGCCTGCCCAGTGAATCCTCCTGGCCGGCTGGGCGGAGAAGAGCGACAGCGAAGCCGACCGGAGGGGAGCACTTCAAGGCCAGCGGCTGCGGAGGATGGGCGCCTGAGCGGCTCCGAGGGCAGCGCGGCACGGGAAGGCGAGGCGAGCTTTGCTGAGGAGGCGCCAGGGGATCCCGAAGTGCAGCCTGCCCCCGGGAAGATGGCCCGGCCTGGGCAGCGTTGGCTCGGCAAGTGGCTTGTGGCGATGGTCGTGTTGGCGCTGTGCCGGCTCGCCACGCCGCTGGCCAAGAACCTGGAGCCCGTGTCCTGGAGCTCCCTCAACCCTAAGTGAGTAACTTATCTGCTCCGGTCCCGAAGGGTGGGAGACGCCTTGGAGGTGAGGCTGCGCGCCCCCGAGCGCGCGTGGGGAGGGAGGTGTCGGAGGAGGAGCGGCGCCCCATTTTGTCTCCGGGTTTTTCTAGTGTTTTCCTGCGGGCAGGCGGGGCAGGGTGCGGCGGGGTGGGGGTGGGGGGGCGCTTGGCCGGGTGGTGACCCCTCGGCTTCCCGGCCCTTGGCTCCGCACTTCTCAGATCAACTCGAGAGGGTCGCGGCAGGCGGAGCCAGGGAGTCCGGGGCTCGGAGCCCACCCGAGAGCTGGGCGGGGGCGAGAACGCGGCCCCGCGGGCCGGGACCTGGTGCTTCTCGTCCGGAGCGGCTCCCAGCGAGCGCGGCTGCACCCGGGCGGGGGGCGCTGGCGGGCGCGGGCTGCTCATTCGCCCAGCCGCGCGGGGGATGGCGCGCGGGACCCGGCGCCCCGGGCGAGTCGCAGCGCCCGCGTCTCCACTCCGGCTTCTCCCATTTTCATCTCTCTTTCTTCCCGGTTTGCTTCCCTGGCTTTGCTGTCTCTTCATGCCCCCCCCCCCCGCCGGGGCGGTAGAAAGGCGGGCGCCGCTCCCAGGCTCACAAAGGCGGCGGGTGGAGAGGGGCGGAGTGGGAGAAGGGGTGTGTGTGGTGTGTGTGGGGGTCTGTCCAGCGCCCGTCGGGGGTCCAATGGAGCCCGCCGCAGAGCGTCCTCGGAGACCCGCCGAGGCGGAGAGGGGCGGCGGAGCGGGCGAGGGCGGTGGGTGGGGAAGGAACGATTCTTGCCCAGACAGGTTTCGTTGGTCCCCGCGCTCTGTGTCACTCAGATCGGACAGTAGTGTTTAGTTTTCTCCAAGAGGTTTTCTGGGACGAGGGGGCAGCGATCTAGAGGAGATTCTCCCCGCTGCAACTCTCCCCCCTCTCCAAACAACACACACACCTTTTAGGGCGGTGGCTCAGTGGTTTGTGGGCTGTTGGTGGGGAGTTGCTGGGCCTGTTGTGACCTCTGGACCTTTTCCTTTTTTGGCAGCCAGGACTTGGGTTGGGACCCAGGGTCAAAGTCTTTCTTCCCTGTTTTCTGGAGGTCCCAGGAGTGTGCCCACAACGCCCCTCAGTGGGAAACTGGGGGCCCCTGACCTGTCCCATTCACGCTTTCCAGTTCCTATAGCTGGAATTCCTTCCTAGCCACTCTTGCGGGGAGCCTCGCTAACTTCCCAGGCCCCTGCCTGCTTTGGCCTCTTGGGTCTCCAGGGGCATCTCTTAGCCCTGGAGTGGGAGAAGGCGGCTTCTTCAGTTCTCTTTGGCTTAATACAGGGTGTTATTACAGGTCGGCAGAATGACTGAACTAGGATCAGAGTGGAGGGCTCTGCCTTTACCAGGAAAGGGACTAACCAGATTTCTCACCTACCAAGACGCCAAATTTCGTGCAGCGCTCTCCTAACTGCGGGGGCTCAAAATGGCCTGAGGGCTGGGGCTAATGAGCCCAGGCGGAAAGGTGGGAAAGTGCCCGGTTCTCCCCTGTAAGGGTGGAGGCTGCCAGTGCTTCGAGCCGGTGGAGTTGAATTCTGCCTGGAGTAGCCCATCCTAGGGGCTCATGGGAGTGACCTAATTGCTCTCTCGGGTCTCTAACTAGAGATAGCATGCAATTCCACAGCTGGAAAGGAGCCGTCCCGCAGAGTTGAGGGCACAGAGAGAAACAAGATCTATCTGAGCCTCCTCCTTTTTGTGTTCTGAGCCTGCATGTTCTGGACTAGTTTATGGGTTGGGGAGGTTGTATCCTCCTCTGCCTATCCTTCTTTTCAAAATGAGGGCAGGCATCCCGAGGAGGGGCTGGGGGTGGCTGTGGACTCAGTAGAACCTGCCCAAATTCCATCCTGTAATTGACAGATCCTGGAAATTGTCCGGGATCTCTCCTAGTGCACTGGCCCCCCCCAGGTCCTTGTCCGCTCAGGGATCTGGAATGCAGTGCTGTCTGTGTGTGTTGGCTCCGGGGGCTGCCCTGCCACCACACCCAACTTGCAGGCTGACGCCGCCTCTCAAATAAACCGTCCATCTCTCTCAGCCTGCCTCTGTCTCCGTCCTGCCCGGGCTCCCCCTCCCGAGCCGGCGTGGCTCACCCTCTCACCCTCTGCAGCCTCCCCAGCCGCGTCCACCTCCCCTCTCCGGAGGCCTGTGAGGCTTGCCTGCTCTCTCGCTTTCTCACACTCCCTCTCACTCTTCGTCACTCTCTGCCTCTTTTTCTCAAGTCCTTTTGTTTCTCGCACATGCCCGTGCTCTCCCTCTCCCTCGCAGGCTCATTTTCTCTCTTCCCTCCCTTCATCCTCGCCTGGCTTTTGGTCTTTGCTCAGCCCCTTCAGGAGCTGGCAACCCCCCCCCCACATAAACCAAAAAAAAAAAAAAAAAAAAAAAATCTCCCAGTGCCTATAAACCCTGCTTAATTGCTTCCT